>JADDOH010003404.1:0-238463 GCA_016648135.1 Agrypnia vestita | reverse complement strand
CTTTTTATAATTTGCTTGTATGCGGTATTCATTCATACACATTTATGACGAAGCTATTTGTATGAGAAATGTGTATGGAAGTCTTTTTACGATGGCCCAGGGCTTACAACCCGTATGAGCTGCCATAAGTGATCACTCTACATAATGCAAAGTAACCAATCTAATGTAAAATATCCGAACATTATCAAGTTTTTCAATGTATGTCAAATTAATGTGGTAGAGTGGTGTATGAGGAGTGCGTAGTGATAGTGTGAAAGAGATGAATGCATGCGGTAGGAAGCGCGGGAAACGGGCGACGCCATTCGGGCACTGACGGTCGCACGCAGAGGTATTGTTTATAAATAAAGTGATAATTACTGAACAAGATCGGGTATTCAATTTCTTCCTTATTTCAAAGAAAACGTATCATACTCAGGAAGAGAATACACCACATTAATTATATTAATTACTGAATGTATAAATTACATAGATATTGCAAAGTATTTAAAATTAACATTGAACGTCAATATTTCGTTAAAAATCCTTTTGAATTAATAACATACTTCCTTCGAGGCATGAAATCCACCAGACGTCGTAAATATTCAGGTGTGAGGACATCGAACCATGCTCGAATAAGTACTTCAATTAATTCTCTTTTGTTGCTGGGGTTTCGACGAAAAACCAATATTTTCATTCGAGCTTGAATAGAAATTTTAGATGGGATTCAAGTCCGGACTAATCCTTGGCCATGGAAGAATATGAACGTGGAAGTCCTGTAATCATTTCATGCTCATTTGGTTATCTGGCACGAGGCTCCGTCCTGCTGGAAGATGCAACTCCTTCTTTTAGTTCCAGAATCAGATATTGGTAACTTTTAGCTGAAATTACGCCTTCTGCCACACCCAGGCGTCCAAAAGCATATCTTGTCATGCAGGCCCATACCATTATAATCGCAGTTTCTTTGTCGCAGTGGTGTCTTTTAATATCATATTTTCGCCTTGACGAAGATGAACAAATCTGATTCCATCGATCACGAAAATGGAAATTTTGTTCAAAGCATTCCAATCATTTTTTTCCAGTCTTCTGGGGTCCACTCCTTATGTATTGCAGCTATTTTGTCTCTATTTCATGTTAAGTTAAGGCTTTTTTCATATAATTACTGTTTTTTTACCCCAGAAGGATCATAATTAAGTAACTAACTAACTAACTAACTAACCATCACGCCGGTAGGCAGAGAGGATTGAACGCCACACTCTTCTATCCTGGCACACCACTTTTGCTTCGGCCACATTCATACATCTTCTCATACACGTTCTACGATTGTTGCGGCTTTTAACAGGGCCATCCTCAAATACTTGTAGTACCTGATCGTGCCAGGTCTTTCACGGACGCCCTCTATTCCTGTTGCCTTCAACATTCGCCTCATATATTTTCTTAACCATCCTTTCCTCGTTCATACGTTCCACATGACCAAACCATCTCAGCACTCCTTTCTTTATTCTATCTACCACACTACAGCCAGCATTGCATTCACTTCTAATTTGTTCATTCCTCACTCTATCGACCAAAGAAGGATCATAATTAATAAAGATAAATTGTAGATGTCTCACAGAGGCAAGTCTATTCTTCTAATAAATTCTTCCATACCTTCATACCCATTCAGATATGAAGATATGGAAGTCTTTTTGGGCGTTTGCAGGGCTTTCGACCTTTAATATGACCGTTCTAAGAGCAAAAGCTTCCATATCGATCCTACTCAATCGTCTCCAGGTTGACATTTTTTTCAACTAACATGCAAGACCGCGCTACCCCGCGCAAGTAGTATAAACCGTTGCGAGGCGGCGCGACCGCAACAACAAAACCATTCACTGTCCCCGCCTTAAGATAAAGTCTAAATTTAGGGAAAAAATATCAAAATTACGTACATATTATAGATAAAAGAAAAAACAAAATAATGAACATTTAAGAAAATACAGTAATAAATCAAGTAAGTAGGATAATGTTAGATACCCAGGTAGAGAGAAAACAGTATACATATTATAGAATAATATGTATATGACTTTTATATGAGCTGTGATCGTGGTTGGAATCATTGAACTTTACATTGTGTAAAGCGATCAATTAAGCCAGTCCATGATAGGTCGTAATCCCTACAGACGTCCAAAAAGACTTCTTTGCATACTTTTTCTTATGTAAATATTTCTGTGAGATATTTATAATATATTTTAATTAATGATGCAAATTCCGTTGATTTAGGCCTTAAGCGTTTGAAATATTGATATTTTTTCCATATTAGAGTAAAGATATAGTTCTGAAAGTGAGTGAAAATCACATTATATTCAAAAACACATTCTTATTGTGAAGTCGCAATTTTTTCAAAACAAAGTTCTGCGAAATTTAAAACCAAATTAATTAATCAATTAGAATGACATGCACAAAAATCAAATCCACGAAAAAATATTAGAAATGTACAAGGCCGCTATGGCGTAATTGGAGAACGCGCCTGCCCCGGAAACGAGGAGATCCGTGGTCCGAATCCCGGTAGCGGCCAAATATTTTTTCGTGAATTTGATTTTTTTGCATGTCTTTCTAATTGAATAATTAATTTGGTTTTGAAAATCATATATTTTAGATACACTCGAACAATGCGTCTACCACTTGGATACGCGAGCCCTCTGGTGGCATCCCTTAGGGCGTGTTTTCATTGTTCTTCCCCCGCCCTGCGTGTAAACCGCTTTAATTACTCTCGATTCCATCAGGAATACGATACACAATGAGCATTTTAAAGCCATTAATGTACATCATTATAAAGGCCCGCCATTATAGCACATACGCCTTTCACCATTGGATCCGCTGCCAGCTAAAAACCCTTCGTATTGAATTTAAATGCGAGAAATACTCGGTTATTGTTGGATCCGTACAAAGGGCGGTTTGTACGACAACTCTTGACCCGGCCCTCAAAATTTAATGTATTCCACACGCATTATTAATGGGGTTTCAGCTTTCGGTTTCAGATTTCGACAATGGACGAAATGTGCGGAATTCCAAGGCGTGTTTTTAGGAAATGTAATGAAATGTATCTGGATGAACGTCTGTTTGAGCGTGTGAAGGAAACGGGAGATAGAAAGGGAAAATGGGAGCCAGCACGCTCTTGGAGAGCTGATTAGAACCGTTATTTTTTGTAATTTTTACGGAAAAAATCAATTTTAAAGCACTTTTATTCATTTATTGACACTTATTAAAGTAAATGAAGTTATTATTTAATTGTACAATTTTAAAAAAAACTGGCGCGTCACGTCCATTCCCGTAGAGCTCCTCCGCCGTGACTGAGACGCAACATTCCACAGTGCACATTTTCTTCGAGGAAGAAAAGAAGATCATGTATAATACTGATTTAAAAATGCAATATCTATTATGTAGCATATCGTTTTTTTTTTACAACAATATCTGCATGAGGCTTCGAGCAAAGTTGGTCTTAAGATGAATATAAAGAAAATAAAAATTTTGAGTCCAGAAAACAAAATCATCGCAATCAATAACAATTATATTGAAATAGTAGACACAAGATAAAAATGAACAAAGAAAACCAAACAGCAGAGTGGCCAAGACGAATAGGATCATTCCTATTCGTCTTGGCCACGTCTGGGCTGCTCTTGGCAAACTCAAACAGATTTTCGAGAACAAAGAGATCCTAATTAGTCTAAAAAGAAAAGCCTTTGAATCGTACATATTTCCAGTGATGGATTGGAGACAATGTCCCTTACAAAGAAAAGTGTAGAAAAGCTCAAATGCACGCAACGATCCATGGAGAGATCCATGCTTAGATAAGCCTTAGAATTAGAAATTATGAAATTAGGCGCAGAACTTGAGTAGTGAATATCATGGATCGTGTAGCGAAGCTAAAATGGCAGAGCATGTTGCAAGGTAGGATGCTACAAGATGGACTCCCAGAGTTCCGAAGTGGAGACCTTGGGAGAATAAAAGAGGCGTCGGAAGACCTCAAAAGAGATGGGCCGATGATATAACCGCTGTGGGGGGGAAAGAAATGGCTACAATTAGCAAATAACAAGAAGGATGAAAGGGTGTGGAAGAGGCCTATATCCAACAGTGGAGAGATGAAGGCTGAAGACGAAGAAGACGATGGTTTCTTTAGACGTTTTAACGGCTGGCTCTCTGGACTTTTTTCAAAGGTCACATGCCGGTCTTGAGCACCTCGAGTTCAATAAATTAGTGGTAATAAATAGTAAAAATGCATTTTCATTTAATTAACTGCCTGCCACCATTTTGCATAATTACCAAGAAAGACATCGCGGTACTGGCACGAAAACAGAAGAATAAACCGACTTGAAGGTGGTGTACCATTCCCATCTCATATTTTTAATACCACATCATCACAAATAAATAAAAACATCCCTCGTACTTTCAATATAAAACACGTTTATATCAGGGGGTCAGTAATCATGCAAAATTTAGTCTAGATCGGTCAAAGGATATTGTAATATTTTCCCAAAATACAATACAAACAACAATACTCCAAAATAAAGCACTAAAAATAATATTAAAAAGAAATGGTACACAAGAATCGAAGTGATTCTAAAAAATAATATAAATGAAGCGTTGTTTCATTTACACAGTGGAAGTTCATGATTAACATAATAATTTATATACAACGTTTTAATTAAATTCCATAAAACGTTGAAGAAAATTAATTTACATAGGGAATATTTCAAATAAAATAAGCAATCTCACAAAAAACAATTTTAAAACTGCTTTCTATACAAATTCTAATTTCAATTTTTCAATTTCAATTTCTATTTATTTATTGATAATATATACATTACAAACAAAATGTTTAAGGCATACATATTAGGAAGTATATATCAAAATAAAAATATTTAATAAATTAAAAATAACATAAAATCTGGTCAAAGGTGTAGGAGAATCCCGCTTCGGAAAACCCCTTCAGACACATGGAATATATCAACACCCAAAGCGATTTTGTTCAGCATAGCTGTGGCTCTTCCAACAGGCATAACCATCGGCAGGTTGGTCCTGTATATTGGAATGTGAAACAATCTATGCTGACGATGTCTAATGTAATTATCAGGAACATACAAAGCAATGCTCTGCATAATTTCAGGATTATCGATCATACCGCGCAACAATCGATAAAAATGTGTAATCAAATAAACATTCCTTCTAGTCTCCAGACTATTGTAGCCAAGCATACCCTGGAGAAAATCGGTTGGGTAAAGCCAAGAATAATGCCCGTACTCTCTCATGTAGAGATATCTCAGAAACTTCTTTTGGACTTTTTCCACCATAAGAGAGTACTTGCCCTCATTTGGCCCCCAGATCATCATAATATAAATAAATTACTCTTCAACTGTAAAGATAAGCAGGATTGGGTGGATAAGAGTGGCATCTATAACACAACATGCAATGATTGTGATGCTATGTAAATCCGGCAATGTGGTAGAGATATAGGCACAAGAATAAAAGTATATCTAAGAACATTTCTAGGACTATCCGGATACTCTGAGATATCGACCACTGTGGAACAAACTCAAATAAGTGGAATAAAACGTTGTAATTCTAAAAAGTTTACAAAAATAGTCATTTAGACAAATAATTAAATTTTATTTACTTCTATTTATACATAAAATTATTAATGAACACTACTTTTGAATTCTAAAAAATAATTTAAAAACATGAAATTGACCGCTGAACAAAAAGAAAACATTAAATAAGATAACGTTTAAAAAAGAAAACAAGATCGCAAAATTCAATCATGCACAGTGGAATGAAATTGTATTGTAAACTACCGGGGGATAAGAGGAAGCTAAAAAAATATGTGATATTAATTATATGCAATTCTGTGAATATTAGGATATATAAATTCTTGAATTTACCTACTTAAAGTAACAATAAATGTAAAATAAAACAAATAATAAAAAAGTTATTATAAATCCAAGATACTTAAAGTCCTTGACAACACAGGTAATACAATAGAATCGTTGGTGGTGAAAATGGCGAAAAATAGATGGAAAATCTCCTTTTGTACTATTCTAATATAATGTTACTAATAATTACATTAACGATATATACGATACTGCCCCACACTTTTAAACACAAGAATTTAATTCTACGTTAAATATGGGTAAGCGTAAATATCCTCATACTGTTATGTAAATATAGGTACGTATTCATAAGATTAAGAAACATATTAAGTATAGAAAATCTAAAAAAAGTGTATTATGCTACTGTTCATTCATTATTCCAGTATGGAATCATTGGACGGGGAGGAGCGTACAACAACATAATAAACTCAGTTAAAAAACTCAGAGAACAATAATTAAAGTTATTCTATAAAAAATCAACCTTTGCAACACAAAGACTTCTTTCAAAATTCAATGTAAATAGAATAGAAAATATTTATAATAAGATCGATTATTCACATAGTAACAAAAAAACATGAAACAATTCGAAACAAGCACATCTTATACCAAAGTGCAATTCCTAAAAATATCAAAAAAACCACATATATTTAGAGGCATAAAAAACATAATTAATCTTACCACAGAAATCAATAGATAAAAGACATACAACTAATAAAAAAGAAATTATATATGTTAGTTCTAACTACTTTGGGGGTAACCCGCGTCAAATTCTGGTCGTCAGGACCAGTCGTCTGCCGACGTTTCGAACTGATCTCACTGCTTCATCTTCAGAGCGCTTTGTCGATGAGCTACTTCTCCGAAAAGCGCACAACCGTTCGGGTCCGGAGCTCACCGTCAAGTGAGAGTTTGAAAAATTCTGCGTCAGGTGTTTGTGGAGGAGTGGGTTTCTCCATCGACGCCGATAATGAGTTTCGCTCGACTTCTAGTGATCCGTGTGTTTACTTTACTACAGCACGTAAGAAATGTAAAAAAAATGTAAATGATGCATGATCTGTATATGATTTGTATATAATTAACACCGTCATGTTCAATATAATTAAATCAAATATTTTTAAATAAATCAGCTAGTGTCTGTTAAATAACTGACCAATAAAAAAGTAACCCATAAAAACCAAGTTTTTACTATACTCCCTTTCTTTGTAAAATATAAACAATAATTAAAGACGAATTAAAACATATAACATAACACTAAACGTACAGAAATTTAACATATTTCTAAAATGTCAGATGTTTTGAGATGTCAAGATTTTGATAGATTCAATTATCATCAATATCGTACCTTATGAATTTCCAGCGTCAAATGATTTAGTCAGATTCAGATTTGAGTAATGTAGAATTCTTCAAAACTAAGCAGAAATCTAAAAAAAATAAATTATTATTTGATTTTTTCCCAAAAAACCCTATTTTGCTGTCATCTGTGAACCAATCGTTTTGTAAATTTTCGAAATTCGTAGTACCTATTATACCGACGGAGTAACTCAAATTTAGAAAATATTCCACGACATTATCGGGCTGCCGCGCCGTTGCCAATCAAACTTTTCTGATGAATGATTCGAATTTGAAAAAACCAATAAAATTTCTAAAAATCCGAAATCATACCATAATTATTAATTTTTTTTAACGAAAATTTGACAGATCTTCTTGACCGTCGCCACGAGTCTGCTTGCCAAATTTCAGCTCGATTGGATCGCGGGAAAAGGGTCAAAAATCGATCCAATGTTTTTGTTGACGGCAAGCAAGCAGACGCCACGAGTTAATGTAAAGGGAGTAAAAAGGCAAATGTAATTTATCATTTCAGCCGGATTGGGGCCGTGACGTAGATGCCGTAATTTGTGGCCGAGCATTAACTGTTTTTCCGGCATTATTCTATTTGACGAGGCGCGGGCGGGGCGCCATTAAATCACCCCCGCCAGGGTATCGGAGAAATGTCAAAAGACGGGTTTCATTTTTAATGGCTATTCGAATATCAATAGAGAACCAATTTTCTTCTGCGGAACTTTCCGATTTTCAAAAGCGCGACGTTGTTTTCAAACAACAAAATTATTTTTTAAAAGAAGTCGCGAAGGCTGTCAGAAAAGGCTCCGTTTTGATTACAGGAGCGGAAGTTTGTTTGACACTGGGAATACAATATAAAGTTTGCAAAAAATTAATTACTAAGTATTACACAATGAAAACTCTCATACATTTTTCATGTTACTACAGCAGGTTGACACATTTCACGCCCAGCTTAGGCCGGTCGCACATTGGATACGAATTATTACGTACGTTTTCGTACGTATTGAGCGCGCACATTGATTGCGTCTTGCGTTGGTCACGATCAGTTACTTTTCGCATTTCTCCAATACCGTTTGCGCCAAATGAATAATCTGTATCTTCTGGAAACCTCTCTTCTTACTCGTAGGCTGCTACGGCATCGTAGAACCAAATGGGTGAACGAAATATAATATACTAGAAGGGATGACTTTGGTAAATTCCATCATATTATGGCAGACTTAAATAATGACAAATTTCATGACTATCCATCTAATAGATTTACAAATGCTGGGGAGAATCGAAATCCAACGAGAGCTTATAACATCGGAGAAATATTTAAAGGTTTTTTTGTTCGAAGTACATAAGTATACCTCACCTTCATTAAACCGAATTATTTAACTTACAGGTATTTTCACTTCTAGAGATTTTCCGCCATGATCTGCGCTGATGGTCATGCAGTTGAATCACTTTGGTCCCACAAACATTTGTGGTCATGTATCAAATTGACAAATTTTTCAATATCCATCGTACGAAATCGCAAAAATTTCCGAACAAATCCGGATCGTGTCGGACGTCGCATCTATACGTGCGTACACGCACTACTAAATCGTGTACAGTGTGCGATGTTCAATCCTACTTCGAAGGTCAGGAATGTACGTAAACGTACTACTCAATTTCGTAAGAAAACGCATCCAGTGTGCGGCCGGCGTTACTCCCCTATTCTCAGGATATATCTTATATTATATATCTTATATTATATCTCTTAATTATTATTTTATATATTTTATATTATTTTATATAATGATATCTTAGGACAATATCTTATAACATCCAAAGATAAAATAAACGAGACGTATTTGTATTCTTATGTTTGTATTAGAAATGCCAAGGCATCTGTCAAACGTCAATATTACTATCATTACTGCGGAAAATTTCATTTTAATTTAATATGTGGACTAAGGATGGAAGTCTCCATTTCATATCGACTGATTAATATTAATGATCGATAATTTTCGACAACGATAAATTTTCATTATCTAGTATCGTTTGATATGGATAATGAACGATAATGAATTTTTCGATTACCGATCTCTAACGATAGTGATCGATTAATGAACGATAATATCATTTGTTATAACGATATTTGGCATTGGTCCTTCAGAGACTATCAGTACAGTTCTGCAGAAACTAATTAACGACTTATTTAGCTTTCAATGCGTCAATGCACCTTAAAAAGTGATTATATGGTGCAATTATGCAATTATAATATTTGTAATTTTTGGCCTTAAAGATTTAAAGGACGTTTATATTATTCCGGTTCCGGTAATTATATTTTTTTTTAATAGAGATGTGAACATGAATTATGTTCCACAACTATGAAAATCGGATTAACTTTCTGGTGTCCTGGAGTGAGGCCCGAACCACCTACCACCAGATCACTAGGTGAGCATCATGACCACCACTAACTACCACCAACTAGCTACCCTGTAACTGGTAATTTCAGATTAAAAATATTATAATAAAAATCCGTGATAATTTTTAAATAAAATTTTGTTAATAATTTTTTTTTTATTACATACGAAAATTACGAAATTTTTCGTTAATTTTCGAGGTTGTACATAATTCTACAATATTAATAGGTATTAGTCGAGTATTTTGAGTAATTTTGAGGCGTATCTTCGGATCGGTTCTAGAAAATGGCGCAGACGTTACAACAACGAGCTCTATACTCTGTTTAATGAGCCAAACGTCACCAAATTTAGAAAACTGGGAAGACTTCGGTGGCTGGGTCATGTGGAGAGAATGTCCGAGCATCAAACACCAAAGTCCCTGCTGAACTCAAGGCCAATAGGGCGAAGGAGCTTAGGAAGACCAAAATTAAGATGGAGTGACAACGTCCTCAAAGACATCTCTGCCTTGGAGCTTCGAAACTGGAGAGAGCTGGCACTAGACCGAGATGAGTGGAGGAAGTTTATTGAGGAGGCCAAGACCCACCAAGGGTTGTAGTGCCAAGAGTGATGATGATGATGATTAGTCGAGTATTAACAATAAGTAACGATAGCAAAAGCGATTAATATCGTTCATTATCGATTACACAAATGATAATGTCGATCAAACGATAAATTTCATTTATAGTTATCTACCATTATCGACCCAATCGATAATCTTTTTGTTTATCGTTTCGTATCGTTTCGTTCATTATCGATGCGAACATTTCGCTCCTTAATGTGGACTCATTTGTATAAAGAAATAAGAAAATGTGTGTGAAAAATCGATTAATACCAATTTTTAAAATAATATTAGTATTTACTTATTTTATACAATATATGGCACGTCGAAATTGACGAAGTTATAATAATATTATTCTACATTATATAATAGAGGTCAAAATACAATTGTTATGATGACGGAAACCATTGAGAATAGTCCCGTTAGATTGTTATAATGGTGACTGTTATTCCAACATCAAAAATAGACGCGACGTAAATATTTATGATATTCTCAGAATAGATCTCAGAAACATAACTCAAGATACCTAAACACGTGTACCTTCGTAATGCTAAGATTTATCATGGACACGTGTTGAGGTATAGTATAATATTAAATATTGTAACGTGTCGTGGCTGTAGGAGGAATTAAAGAAAACGTTGGGATTTAATAATGGATATATTGATTACTGAGTAATTAATTAAACTAAGTCTCTCTTCTTCGGCGGAGCCTGTAACCGCTAGGAGATGAGTCTCCAGGTGGCAGATAGGGGAAGCTCGCCAGATATGGAGGGCAGGAGGGAAATGAAATGCCTCTCGCAGACCAACAGGCAGTAGCGTCTGACCCATAATGGGCGGCTACAAACAGCGTCTGTTCCCTATGTTAAGGGCGGCTGATTTAAAACTCACCAACCCGTCTGGCAAGCGTGGTGTTTCAATGCCAAACACTTTCCGAAATGAAGAAGGAAGAGGACTATATCTAGTAATGGAGAGACGAAGGCTGATGAAGAAGTAGAAGAAGAAGAAGAAGAAGACAATGTCTCTTATCACTATAAAATGTAACGCTATTCCTTAAATTAAACTATTTCGCAAATTTATCAGTCGTTAATAGACACTTTATATTCGCTTTAACACTTTATTCACTGTTCACAAGAATATTCCATCAATTTCCGCACTTGTTTTTATTTCGCTGCCTAAGAACTTTCTAGAATCACTGTCGAATTACCGCTCGCTTGGCACCACTGGCTTCTCGCCGCTACCGCTCGCTTGGCCGGCCTGATCCGCCGCCCGCGGCTACCTTCGCTTGTATTATCCCTGTCCACACGCACGGAAAATAACTCACTTCTTACTCCCGCGTGTCATATTTATAGTGGCTAATGCTGTTATTGAAATTCCGAGACGTTTCTCGCGTTTTCTAGAAATTTCTCGCGTTTTCCAGACTTTTGGAGATGTTTCTCGTAAGCCGTAGTTTATGCTAGGCTGTTCTGGAATCTTCGTTAGTATTGTAATCATTTCAAACAAAACTGTCACTTGACACGAGTGCGCGACTCCGTTTAGCCTCGTCACAATATATTAAATTCTCCAGTAACGAACCAAAAAATGGCGTAAGCTCTTAAAGAATACTTTTTCAGTAGCTATTGAAATCATTGATGCTTTCTATCCTTTTTTTCCTTTTACGTATGCTATTTTGTTTAATCATTCACCGTTGTTCTCTGTATTAATAGTTTCTTACCATACTGCGTAATGTTGTTCTTCCCGGAACTTCTTTTTTTTCAGTAAAATTCAGTTCAGTTTTATCAGTAAGTTTTCTAACCCACTTCTAAACCACATACAACAACAAATTCCTTGTAACAATTTAATATAATTAATTAAATAAAACTGAAAAATCTCTCCTTATTAAACGTCAAGAAAATTAAAAATATTTTGTATCGCAAAGAAAGTAAAATATAGATTAGCACTTTAACCCTTGTAAAAAATACCATTAGCGCAGTCGAAAAAAATTCCTGATACAATAGTTTAAAAGCCTTCCGCTGTAAATATTGGGCGCGGGCTCGGCGCGGCTTCTGGTGCGGCGGGGGAGGGGCGACTATCGGGGCCGCCCCCTCCCCCTCCCCCGCACAAAGTTCCTTAACAATTTAGCGCCCCCCGCCCCGCTCCGCTGTGACGCAACAATCGCTACATTTCCCGCCGGCCACAATGCGGCCAACGTGATTAATGGCTGGATCCATGATTTATGCGGACGACTCGAGGGTTTTTGTAGGCGAGGCGCCACCTGCCGAGGATATTCACACTCGGCGGTCTTCTGCTGCTGTCTTTCCTGCACTCTTCGCAATCCCGAGTCTTATTTAGAGGGACGAATAGCGAGACTCCGGTTATTGGACTTGATCGGTCCACATTATTGGAGTGTGAGGGCAGAACCCACCGCTTACCCAGGACCGTTTTACAAGCAAAAGTTCCTATATCCTGTATGTGTTATTGCCTGCCCAACATAACTTGGCGTGCGGCAGGATTGGAACTAAAACCCGCCCCGCCCGCACCCGGCGGCAACCCCTCGCCCTGTAATTCAGTATAATTTTGTATTTGCTCGGGAGCTGTGACATCTTGATTACCAATATACACTGAATTATTATGTCCAAAACATCGTAAACAGTCCGGAGTGGTGCAAGAACAATTGCCAATGAAGTATTAAAGTTTTTCGAAGCTGAAAAGCAAATAATGGACCGATATTACCGTCTGATAGTTTGACAGATAGAGCGGCCGCCGCGGAGCGCGCTGTTACCCGACCAAATTTATATTGACACTGGTCACCGGACATTCGGTACATTATGTATTGTGTAATAAATTTACGACCTCCCTCGTACGCCTAGTTATCGTGGTGGCACTCTAAAAGTGATATCAAAAACTATAGACGTATTTGTATTCAATCATCAATACCAAAACTCTATGAAAAACTCTTACTGAATAAGATAATGTACCAAATGAAACCCGTAATATCACCATTCCAACATGGTTTTTTTCTCAGGTAGGTCAACAGCTACTAATTTATTACTGTATGAAAATTACATATCCAATGAACTGGGAAAGGGAAACCAGGTAGACTCAATCTATACAGATTTCTCTAAAGCATTTGACAAAGTATCACATCTTGTGTTGATGGATAAACTCCAAAGATTGGGCATTCATGGCAAATTATTACAATGGTTAGGTAGCTCTCTATGTAATAGAAGCCTTTAGGTAAAGATTAACTCTTCATTATCAGAAGAATTCATTGCTTTGAGTGGAGTCCCGCAGGGTTCACACCTTGGACCAATCCTGTTCATCATTTTTGTAAATGACATTGCTGACATTTTTGATGATGTACAATTTCTGATTTTTGCCGATGACTTGAAAATATTTAGATCAGTGAAAAGTATGTCCGATTGAATAATACTACAAACTAATTTGGATTTCCTATTCAAAAATGGTGTACCAACAATCAACTTTATCTAAATACCTCCAAGTGCCAATCTATTAGTTTAACAAAAAAAAGTATCCTATTAAATTCACCTACAAAATTAATGATGTAAACCTTGTATCAGTTAAGGAGATAAGTGATCTGGGAGTAATTTTTAACATTAAATTATCATTCATTCCCCACATTGACTTGATAAATAATAAAGGTCTCAAAATGTTGGGATTTGTTTTAAGAACTGCACAAAACTTTACAAACCTGCGCACTTATAAAGTCCTGTACACTTCTCTTGTCAGACCTCAGGTTGAATATAACTGGATCATTTGGTCGCCTCACTATCTTAATCATTCAATGGCAGTTGAACGAATCCAAAAATTTTTTTTAAGATTTATTAATTACAAATTAAATATACGCTTGGAAGATATCAATTTTGATTAGTTATTTACAACTATTAAACTTGTCTGTGAAACTTACCGTGACAGACCTAATATTTCTGTATAGGATCATAAATAGCATGATTGATTGCCCCCAGATTGTTAGTCTGATCGACTTATATGCCCCATAGAGGTCATCAAGACACAGTGCATTATTCTATTATAGTGGAAATGTCAGAAATAATGCATTAGCAAACTCTGTAATCCCCAGGCTACACTCATTAGGGAATGAACATGCAGAGGCGGCTGACATTTTTGCTGATAATATAACTGTGTATAGGACAAAGCTGATACAGTTCTTTACATCTCAACGAAATGGAAATGGATAATGATTTTTTCTTCTTACTACTTAAACTTCTCTTTTAATTTACACAAAACTATAAGATATACTTGAATCTTTTTAACTGCAATCTATTTCTTCTCATTACTACTACTTACAATCATTTTCTTCTTACTACTTAAACTATTTTTTTTAATTTACACAAATCTAATTTTACACAAATCTATATATGCACTTGAATCTTTAACAGCAATCTAAATTTATAGAATTCTATTATATGTCGGTCGGTTCTAAAAGTTCTTCTTTGCTTTTTTCTCCTATTGCAGCTTTAACTGACTTAAAAATTTTTGAACATCTGTTTGGTGAGCTTGGCCGAGACGTTTATAATGCCTTTTTTTTTCAGAAAAGATTTTCTAAAACCTGATAAGAACTTCGCACATAATAAAATTTGTTTATTCTTTGATACACATTTTGGTGATGGAATAAAGCGTATAGAAATTTTACGGATGTATACCCTCTCCGTTGAAATATACCTAATACGTCGCAACGTTACCGTAACCGCACCGACACCGTTGCCATATAACGAGAATCGTCCTTTAAAATAATGGTACAGATGTGAAAATATTCAAATCGCAGCGACTTTAAAAAAAAAATAAACGCCAGTTTGAAATACGAGTATAAAGTTGCGGGACACTTTAAATTTATAGGCGCGAGGTTAATGAAGCAATTCAAAGGTATGAAAAGAATCCGCATTTAAGCAATTGTCCACCCTTCCTGCCTGCGGCCGCGCAAGTTTATTAATCTGTTGAAAGGGTTAAAACTAATTACTCTGCTCGACAAAAAAACAATTATTTCACTCCTTTTGAAGATTTTTTCCGAACAAAAGGGTACTGATACTGTATCTGAACAAAAAACGTAATTAGCTATTTTTTGGGTTGCTGCTTGCTCAGCTGGCCCGATTGAAAATGAAGCAAAAAATATTACTTTATCTTCTTGTGCCCTATTCGTTCATCAGACGTTGGCTGTAATATGCTGGATATCATTTATTTATTTCTTTATTGTAGGGAAAATTAACAGCAGATCTATTGTACATAAACAAGTATAAAATAATGGCTATTAAATTATGCCAATTACAAGTTTTCCACCGAATATAGTAATTTAATAAAGAAAGTGGGACATAGTTAAATTATTTTTTTATTTTTTTTAACAGCGAGTGAGGAGGGTGGAGGGGAATTTGGGATGGGAGTAGAAGGGAAGATAAATTGTAAGAATTAGTTTGAGTGCGGTTGTGTAAATATTGTTTGTTTTATGCCCTTTATCGTTGAATTAAAATTATCAATATGGTGATAGTTTGTGTTATATGAATTTGTGGATCTGTACGTAAAGGAGTTTTGTTTTGAGTTGGTCTTGCAAAGGGGGAGAGGAAAAGTACGTGAATGTCTGTTATTGCGAGTTGGGGTGATATTCGTTGAAGAAGTTCCGGACTATCAACTAGATTGTGTTATTTTAAATAACATCACCGTGTCAACTATGTCTCTTCGACAAGTTAAAGTCTGCAGTTTGAAAACTTCGCAGAGTCTTCATTGCTTTAATGAGATCTAAATGAGCGTAGGTTTAGGTATCTTAGGAACCTTTTTTACGCTTTTAATTCTATTTTTGTATACCACATAATCATGTTGGCTGTCATCGATTTATTTACTGCGGCCCAAAGTAGATCTACAATAGACTGGAGAACCCACTGTCTCATGTTCTACAGCCATGGTGTTCTTATTTTTCAGGATCCCGACTCCCGCAATCTTGCAATCTTTCCCTGCATTATGAGGTGCAAAATCTCATGCTTTTCTGGATGTCTCATCACATGTCCGAAGTATTAAAGTTTTCGGATTTTTGTTGTTTTAATTACATCCTTATTTTTCTTTATTCATCCATCCCATAACATCATCATTTGTAACTTTGTCTATCCAGCTTATTTTGAGTGTTCTTCTGTAGATCCACATCCTGTAGTACATCTACATGTAGCCTTCTTCTATCAATTCTTCAGTAAGTGTGAATGTTACTGTACCCTCCATAAAAAACTGTGAGTTAGCTTAGCAAAAATAAATTAAGCATAAATTGTAAATATTTCAATCTCTCTTCTTTTTATTCTTAATCCCCTTTATTCTAATCAGATCGCTTAGACTGCACTCATCCCAGTCTTGCGCTGTATCTATCGTCCTACAGGCATTTTCCTCTCTGATATTTGTGTGAAAATCTGTTTGAACAGTATTTCATTTCCCGTGCGTATTAACCAGATACTGGAAGATGGTCCCGTTAGAAGCCTCAACAACCGGCGAGCTTGCATGCGAAGATGTATGAATGTGGATGAGGCGAGAGTTGCATGTCAGGACAGAAGAGTGTGGCGCTCTATCCTCTCTGCCTACCCCCACGGGGAAACGGCGTGATGGTAAGTAAGTAACCAATTTATTTAACGAAGAAATGAAACCTTATTTATAAAATCCATAAGTAATACATCTATTATTTCCATATAAAAGCTAAATGTTTTCAAGGGAAGATTTCGGAATGGACCAGCTAATTGATAGATTTGGAAATGATCACAAAAGGTTAGAAGCACAAAGGAAAGTTGTGAGAGATATTTTTGTGCATAAACAGAGACGGACTAAAAAACGGGCCCTTAAAACCACTCTGCAAGAAGGCAATTAATAATGAGAGCTTTTAAATAACTAATCATTAAATGGCTTCCTCGAATCGGTTACGTCGGAAATATTTCATTCGTTCGATACATTTGTATCCGCGAAAATGTAAATTAGATTTTGTAACGAAATTCAATCCAAGTGAAAATAAATCACTTTTGTTTCGTTTTATTGCTGTATACGTTTGTTTCTAGATTGGTTTATTTTACGGTTTGTGATATCGCTTTAATAAACCGGATGGTCTCCTAAAGCTTCGAAATAGAAAGGATATCATCACAGATGGATATCAATTTTGTTGTCTGTCCATCCTTCTGTCTGTCTATCTCCGTAACTTCGTGTAACGTCTGTAATTGCATTCGAATTCAAGGCTAAAAAACGGCTAGAGATGGGACTTGAAACCCGGGCCACCAAACTCGAACCGGCCGATTAACGCATGTGGCTACGACCGCCTCTCCGTAGATCGCCAAAAAGATTCTCTAAATATAAACTAGGGCTCAGCAAAGACGCGAACCAATGTTCCGTCATTTTTAAAAGGTTACAGCTAATTATACTTATAATAATATATTTAATTAAGGATAAATTATGGAAGCTCACAGAGACGAAGATAATTTACATATGAGAAAAGTGAATGGAAGTTTCTTGAACGATGACTCAGAGCTTACAACCTGTATGAGCTGGCTTAAGTGATCACTCTACACAATGCCACCATTCAGCAATTTCATATTAAGAACATCCACACACATATATGTTTCAATCAAAAATCTTTTATGTATTACATTATATATTATTTTATTTATTATTATTTAATTTTATATATTATATGTTAGAGACATATGTTGATTTTTTCACATGCAAGCTCGACGATTGTTGACACCTATGGTCGAAAAAACTGGTCTGAATACGAGTTAAAAATTGAAATTACGACTCACCACGGGTGGCGGTAGTAAAAATATAACCCATACAATGTAACAAGGCGTGCTAGTTAAACACATATGTATACAACCTTCTAAAATTTTAAAGATGTGGTAGTCTCTCACGGGTGGAATTGGTGAACGTTACATTGTATACAACCTCCTAAAGTTTGAAAAATGTGGTAGTCTCTCACGGGTGGAATTGGTGAACGTTACATTGTATACAACCTCCTAAAATTTTAAAGATGTGGTAGTCTCTCACGGGTGGAATTGGTGAACGTTACATTGTATACAACCTCCTAAAGTTTGAAAAATGTGGTAGTCTCTCACGGGTGGAATTGGTGAACGTTACATTGTATACAACCTCCTAAAGTTTGAAAAATGTGGTAGTCTCTCACGGGTGGAATTGGTGAACGTTACATTGTATACAACCTCCTAAAGTTTGAAAAATGTGGTAGTCTCTCCGGGTGGAATTGGTGAACGTTACATTGTATACAACCTCCTAAAGTTTGAGAAATGTGGTAGTCTCTCACGGGTGGAATTGGTGAACGTTACATTGTATACAACCTCCTAAGATTTGAAAAATGTGGTAGTCTCTCACGGGTGGAATTGGTGAACGTTACATTGTATACAACCTCCTAAAGTTTGAAAAATGTGGTAGTCTCTCACGGGTGGAATTGGTGAACGTTACATTGTATACAACCTCCTAAAGTTTGAAAAATGTGGTAGTCTCTCACGGGTGGAATTGGTGAACGTTACATTGTATACAACCTCCTAAAGTTTGAAAAATGTGGTAGTCTCTCACGGGTGGAATTGGTGAACGTTACATTGTATACAACCTCTAAAGTTTGAAAAATGTGGTAGTCTCTCACGGGTGGAATTGGTGAACGTTACATTGTATACAACCTCCTAAAGTTTGAAAAATGTGGTAGTCTCTCACGGGTGGAATTGGTGAACGTTACATTGTATACAACCTCCTAAAGTTTGAAAAATGTGGTAGTCTCTCACGGGTGGAATTGGTGAACGTTACATTGTATACAACCTCTTAAAGTTTGAAAAATGCGGTATTCCAATTGGTGAAGACTACCACATTTGGTGAACGTCCAATTGGAATTGGTGAACGTCATATTGTATTTTTTTAATATCTGACGCGTACTTCGTCACCAATCTTTTAAATTGCGATACTCCAAGTTACAAAAATTCTCAATATTTTTTAAACCGTGGATAAATTTCTGAAATAAATATGCCTTTATGATCCATTGAACTCCTGACCTTTCAAGGCTGAATGTTGTATAACAGGCTGTAGAAGCAGCCACACTGTAGAAAAAATATTGAAACCTCCCTAATGGCTAACTTTATTAATGTTTAATCGGCGAGTTTAGCCAAGTCGATACTAATGCGTATTTTTCTGTTACAATTTATTTCACCTCATTGTGTGCTCAACATTTCTAATTGCGGCAATCATGCGGGTAAAATGTATTTCACCTCATTGTGTGCTCAACATTTCTAATTGCGGCAATCATGCGGGTAAAATGTATTATTAACCACATTTTTATGAAGGGTGGTTTTTTACGATAGGATGTACATTTTTTCATATATTACAATACGGAATAATAGTCTGGGGGGGGGGGTAAATATAAAAATAAAAGTATCATACAGACTCTTAAAACAAATAAAAAAATAAATATCAAAGTAATATTAAAAAACCTACAACCTGCCCTACAGATTTACTTTTTAAATAAATTAATGTTGGAACATTAGATAGAATCTACAAAAACACCTCAATTTTACAAATACATAAAGAAACATTCACTCAACAAAATATAAATACACCACAAACCCATAATACTCATAGTCATAGCCAAAGAGCGCAAATAATAGGATGTTTAAACATTTCCAAATACAACAAAACAGCCACACAACACTATTACACTTATCTAGGTGTTAAATATTTCAATAACTTACCAATGAATATTAGAACTTAAGAACACTATACAAAATTCAAGAAACACATAAAACAAATAGAATATACAAAATTAAAACAAAAAATAGTTAGAATTTAAAAAATAATGGTACTCCGAAAATAATAACTAACTTGAGTCACTAATATTTATCTTATGATGTTTGTATTTCTCTACTGCTTCATTATTGACTTATACATACTTATTCATTTATGCTCTTATGTATCATATACTTCTGTCCCAAACACAAGTTTTACTTTTCTGGGGACAGTTAAACATGCATTAAAAAAAAAGTAATATTGACTGTAACATGTACACAAGTCCCCAAACACAAGTTTTACTTTTCTGGGGACAGTTAAACATGCATTAAAAAAAAGTAATATTGACTGTAACATGTACACAAGTCCCCAAACACAAGTTTTACTTTTCTGGGGACAGTTAAACATGCATTAAAAAAAAAGTAATATTGACTGTAACATGTACACAAGTCCCCAAACACAAGTTTTACTTTTCTGGGGACAGTTAAACATGCATTAAAAAAAAAGTAATATTGACTGTAACATGTACACAAGTCCCCAAACACAAGTTTTACTTTTCTGGGGACAGTTAAACATGCATTTAAAAAAAAGTAATATTCACTGTAATATGTATGTAATAGGTACTAACGCCTCTGCATAGAATATATTTTTCTGACTCGAAAACAATATTATGTTGAAAGCATCTGGAACAGCGTCTGCAAAAGACCTGGCACGACTAGATATACCAAATATTGGAGGATGGCCCTGTTAAAAGCTTCAATAACCGAAAAGAGATCGTGGGAAGATGTACAGGGCAAGAATAATGACGCCATAACTGTTAAAGAGTCTATCCTTTCTGCCAATCCCGGCGGGAAATGGGACGATGATACCTTAGAATGTTTTTTTTTTAATAAAATTGATAACACGGAATACATGTCGCATCAATATTCTTGCTATTTTCAAACTAAGCTAAACGTTTGCGCTATGAAAATAGAACTAACTTGCTGGTATCCTGAAGTGGGGCTCGAACCACCGACCACCAAATTACTAGGCAAACATCATGACCACTACTCTGATTCTCACTCATGATACTACTAATCACTCACTTCTCTGGTATCTAATGAAGTGTTATCATAAATTAAGTCGTTTTTATTGAAAAAAGCTACAAAGAATATCATATATAGATTAAAAGGAATATTGCTTAATAAGGCATTTTAAAAATATAGAGATATCATTACCAGCTGCGACTCACTAAAAATATCTCTAGCATCGTCCATTTATGTATCTAAAATATTTATTTATTTATTTTTTAACGCCTTATAGGGCTTTTGCAAGAGATAGGTAAAGTGTACCTTAACAGAATATATAGTTTAAAGAAAAAATAAATAATAACACGTAAACATAATAATGACATAAAGAGGAAAGAAAATACTTAAAATACAGATAAATATAATATAAAGTAAAAAGCAAGTATATAAAAAGCAGAAGCATAAGAAAAACGTAATATAATAGAAATTTAAAAACAAAAAAGTAATAATGTAGAGTGAAAAGATATAACACAAGCTTTGAAAGTCATAATATAATAAAAAATAGTAGCCTAGTAGAGTGGCATAATCCACAAAATTAACAAAAAAAAAAGGGAAATTTATCTTATATTTTTATTGTTAAATTAGTATTAAGTACCTTTATTTGTAAACAAGGATTTCTTGAAATAAATAAAAAAAATAAAAATCAATTATTTAAGTCCAATTCGACAAATACTATCTTTTTCAATACACCTTTTAATATATATATGAATAATATATAGTTATTGGCAAAGACGTCCAGTTGCTCGTATCTCTTTGCTAGTCTAGGAAGCCTTTGCAATGGGGAATGAAAGATAAAGCTGCAGTTTCCACGGCAAAACCTAAATGGCTTCTAGTTACGCGAGACGGAACACGCAAGCAGATACGTTCTAGTAGTTGAGGACAGTCGATAATACCATTTATTAGTTTGTGTAAAAAGATCACATACAACTTTCAAAATTTTGATGAGTGGATGTTCTTACGATGGAATTGGTGAACATTGTATAAAAGGATCACTTAAGAAGCCAGCCCATACAAGTTAATAAGCCCTGGGCCACCCAATTAAGACTTCCATACACGTTCCCCATACAAAAATCTTCGTCTGTGTGAGACTTTGAGAAAAAACTGTTTAAAATTTCAGATGGCAAATAATGATGATAAAAAGTGTCAAATTTTATGAGCTTTTCAAAGTGATTTATTATAGTAAATAATTATTATAAAAGTAAAGTTCTATTATTCAATACGAGCGTTAAATAATTCATGTAGTTGGAGATTGTATTCATAGTGTATTTATAGAAAAGTGATTCAGAGCCATTGTTATTATTACCGTTGAAATGCAATCTTCTTCTAAACTCCATCTTTGATAAACTTTTCTTAGCTTTATTTTCATCTCTGTATTGCTAAGTTTGTTCCCATCATTTTCTATTTTTATCAGGGAATCTTTGCAAGTTTACGTTTTCTTCCATTGCTATTATAAATGTTGTATTTATCTATTCAGCAAGTTTTATTGCATTAAATATTGCGAAAATAGATTAAAACGATTCCATTTGCAGAAGGAATTTAATATATATTTTAAAGTAAACGATTTTGAATTGCTATGTTGCAATTTTAAAACAAAATATATTATCTCATTTTTATATAATATAAATGATATTGTATTATATTATGCAATACAATATATATATTAAATGATATTGTATTGTATCATATTATGATATTGTACCAAAGCAGCATAATAAGACAGGTCACAAAGTTGAAGCAAAAAGAATTTTTTAATGAAATTATCTTTTTATCGCTACATTAAAATGATATCAACGTATGATACATTAAAATAAATGAAAATATCAACTACACAAGATTACAATTTTTTGCTGGATTATTGCCATTATCCAGCAGGAGAATTTTATCTGATTTGAATTTACTCTACAAAATTATTAACTCGCATTTTGACACCCCTAATATTTTATGTTCGTTTATGTTTCATGCGCCTGAAAGAGCTAAACAAATACCTACACTATTTTATTGTGACAACACTAGAACCAACTCACATTTTAAGTCTCTTGTACCCAGACTGCATAGGCTGGGTAACACCTATGCGTATATCTCTGATATTTTTAATTCCAGTTTAGCACAGTATAAAGATTCGCTACTAAAAACTCTACACCCTGCCGTCCTGAATTCATAATGCAATCATAAACAAATTATTATACCATTTATTTATTGTATATACTTCTCATCTCCTTTTTCTAAATTACTGTTATCAATTTAAACAACTATCTATACTATATCAATTCTGTAATTTTTTGCCGTCAAC
Organism: Agrypnia vestita; assembly: GCA_016648135.1. Classification (NCBI taxonomy): domain Eukaryota; kingdom Metazoa; phylum Arthropoda; class Insecta; order Trichoptera; family Phryganeidae; genus Agrypnia; species Agrypnia vestita. The sequence goes on along the minus strand of JADDOH010003404.1, from coordinate 215,161 downwards.
TCTTTGGATTTTTTTTATATATTATTATGTTCAAGGTACTTCTGTGCCGTATATTGAAATAAATAAATAAACAGTCGCTAACCCAAATTTCCGCAGTTTTAGTCTGTTTAAATTTAAACGAATGAATTACGAATTACTACGAGCTCTCACCCGCGCGGTAAGTAATGGAATAAGCGAAATACCAGGGTACGTACGTCAAACCCAACCCCCTCTACTACCCCTATCTACCCTTTTTCCTGGCCTGCAAATATTTTGGTTTTCTACAATATTATTTCAACAAAGTGTATTATGCTTATACAGCGAGTACGACAGCAAAATTCATAATAAAAAGAGCGTTTTATTTGCTTTCACTTCAGACGCTATGGTTTGGATATAAAATGAAGTTTTTTTTTGGGTCGCAATCCTAGGATTGGTCTGCAACAAGCACTCGCTTTCTCCACTCCTCTCTGTCAACTGCCAGCCTCTTCATTTCTAGGTATGTACTACAGCGCACATCTCCGATAATCTGGTCTACGTAGCTTAATCTCGGGCGGCCTATACGATTGTTGCCTTCAACATTTCCCTCGACGATGGTAAAAAGCAGGTCCGGATGCCTTATATTATGGCCTATCCACATTGCTCGTTGTTGGGCGAATCTGTTCAGGAGCCGCCTCTTTTCGCCCACCCTGCTCAACACCTCGTCGTTTCGGATATGTTCTGACCAATGGATCCTCGCCATGCGCTGTAGCACCACACCTCAAAGGCTGCTAACCTCTGCTCTGGCCGATGGTCCATGTTTCGCTGCCATACATCAGCATGCTCCAGGATTCGAGGATCTTGGATATTTCGTTGAAGGCTTGTTGAAGAAGAAGGTTGTTTTGTTGAATGAAGTAATTAGAAAAATAAAAATCCGAAATAATAAGTAAGTCGACATGTGATGAGCCATTCAGGGCACGAGATCTTGAACCTCATAATATATATATTTTTTTTACTTTTTTTTTTAATACTAAATATGAAGAGTATTGTCATAGGTGAGGCAGATACTAAAAACTCGTTTCCCTCCTTGACCATGCGCAATATATACATTTCGAACGCTTTTATGTTTATAATAAAATTAAATTAGGAACAATCACTTGAATGAAACTGTAAAATTGTGTGTTCTCTCATTCATATCGAATCGACTTGTTTATAATTATGTCTCATCTGTGTCATTCTTTAATTGTAGAAGAACTAACTAACTTACCGTCACGCCGTTTTCCCGCAGGGGTAGGCAGATAAGATTGAACGCCACACTCTTCTGTCCTGGCATACCACTTTTTCTTCGGCCACATTCATACATCTTCTCATACAAGTTCTACAGTTGTTGCGGCTTTTAACAGGGCCATCCTCAAATACTTATAATGTCTGATCGTGCCAGGTCTTTTGCGGACGCCCTCTATTGCTGTTGCCTTCAACACTCGACTCATATATTTTCTTAACCATCCTTTCCTCGTTCATACGTTCCACATGACCAAACCATCTTAGCACTCCTTTCTTTATTCTATCTACCACACTACAGCCAGCATTGCATTCACATCGTATTGGTTCATTCCTCACTCTATCGACCAAAGATTTTAACTATATTTTCTGTATTTTGTCCTACCAAGCATTTATGTCTCCCTGCTGGATGACCAAATAAAATAAAATAATACAGGGAAATATCATCGTCTGGAGGAAATCCTGGAAGAAAGAGAACATTATGGCTGAATAATCTAAGACAAGGATTTAGCCAGTCTACTGTATATATAGCTATACCGAACAGGAGTAGCCATAGTCTTACGAACGGATAGGGCACAAGAAGAAGAAGAAGTGTCAGAAAAACAAAGCCTACTCAGAGGTGGTACACCACACGTATCTGAGTCACGAAACGCGGTTTATCAAATGTTATATTTATCTTAAAACAGTCAAGAAGGGTAAAAAATTCTCCGCCGCAAATTTCAAAAAATATATCGCGGCTGTTCGGAGGTCTTGGAGTAATATTGCCTTTGTTAAAATAAGCACGGGACCTCTTACTTATCCTGTTACAGGGCAGCCTCTTTCAGCTTTGAGGATCCAATAATGCCTCGATATTAATCGAATTCCGGACCCGGGCTGATTCAGCAGCCTTCCGTAACTGAATTACGCCCATAATGAAGTTACAAAAAGGGTCTATTGTGCCATGTGATTATGAATATCGAGGCGACGTTTCGAGATTTGATTTCAGAGTATCTTTTCTTTGCGTTTCATAAATTTAAAATTTTCAACCGTCATTCAATAACTCGACAATTTATTTAATTAAATACCGAAAACAGTGGAAATTTTAGGTTTTGTCTAAAGAAAAGCCAGCGATTTTCCGTTTAACGTATTTTTATGCAATCAAAAATAGGAATAGAAAAATAATTATAAATGGTATACAGCAGTAAATGAAAATGAATTATAATTATAGGTAAACTGGTCAACAGTGGATTGATTAATGTAAGGAAAATTGAAGGAAAAATGAAACGATGATGAGGTCCTGACAGAAGGAACATCTTATGTTTTAAAAACCTTAAAAATGGTTCTACATGATAAATGGATATTTAAATCTTTCTTTTGGGCTACTGTTAAGGCGGTACATTCACTGCAAATACATATTTCGGCGTTTTTTTACGAAAATGTGGGTTTTTATTATTCATTTATATCAGAATGTATATGATAGATTGCAATTTTTTTAGGGAAATAACTTAGATAAAACCTGTGTTATTAAATAAAAGTAATAAACTGGACATTATTTACAATAATTAAGAAAAATATATGCATTAATCCACAGGCCGCGGCAAAAAAAATCGTTTTTAGTGTCCTAGGCGGCGCTAATTTTTAATGAATATTTATATGTACGCACAATATGTTTTTTTATACGTATAAAGTATATTTCATTTTCAAGAATCCGTTCTAAGGAAATTGAGAAATATTCAATATTAATAAAGTAATAATGTTTTAAATTTCCTCAAAATACGAAAACAAATAGAATATACTATTTAAAATTATCTCTTTATATAAATAAACAGCGTTTTAAAATCAAGAAAAATTTCTTGCAACTTTAAAACATTATAACTTTATTAATATTAAATATTTCATAATTTCCTTAATACTGATTCTAGATAATGAAGTATACTTTATACGTATATAAAAACATATTATGCATACATATAAATATTCATTAAAAATTAGCGCCGCCCAGGACACTAAAAACGATTTTTTGGCCGCGGCCTGTCGTTTAATGCTTGTATAATAATGTCCAGTTTATTACTTTTGTATAATAAAAAGGTTTTATCTTATTTAAATTATTTTTCTAAAAAAATTGCAGTCTAGAGTAGAGCATACATTCTGAAATAAATGAATAATAAAGACCTACATTTTCGTAAAACAAAAAAAACTCGAAATTTGCATTTGCAATGAATGTCCAGCCTTAATAAGGTCAGAATACCCAACATGATAGCATTCGAATAAAAATGAATGAATTATAAAAAAAACTTATAAATTAATTGTAGAATTCTAATAGTGGGCTATAAAATAACGCCGATATTGCTAAGGGCCGCATGCGACAAAGTAAATAGAAAATTTCAGTATCTTTCCAAATTTTTGATTCTTTTAGAGATTTTTTCAGTCTAGTTGTACACAACTGTAAAAAAAATTTTTTTAAATTTACATTATGACGAATTAAATATTATCATCGTTAAAAATGTCCTTAGGTTTTCACGGCCGTTCAGAATCTTCTGTGTATAGTTTTCTGGGATATTCTGCCGTGTATATGTGACCTCTCTGGCCCAGAATCCCAGAAATATCCCAGAAAACTATACACAGAAGATTATCACCGATAATTAATCGACGTAATTATATTATTGACTTACTATAGTTAAGCGGATCCCAAAGTATACGCCGGCTGGCTTGGATACTAGCGCAGTTTGTAATCGCTGAAGGAGATTTTAGTTTTCAAAAAATTTTCAGTAATGTAAAAGAAACTATATTTCAAGCAAAAAAATAAATATATTTCAAGCAAAACCACGCGTATATAATTAAATTAACTAAAAAGTAAAAAAATAAATCCGACAGGAGATGGCACAAAAAAATAAAAATCCCAATGCACCAAGAGCATCATAAATCAAAAAAGTTTGGTAACCGCTGATCTTGGGAATGTTAGAAATCGGTTTTGTTAACCCTTAACCACCTAGCATATATTTTTGTTACACAACCACCTGTCATACGTCTGTGGGACTCCCGAATAAAATAATTCACAATGGTAAAATTTAGTAAAGAATGGTTCTGTTTTTAATTAAAATTCTATTGAGGAACATTTTAAACTCTTAATCAGAAAATAAGGCACATAAAAATCAGCATCTTTTTTCTTTTAATCATAAATAATTGTCAATACCTCTTATTTCAGGCTTACAAACTAATATATTTGAAAAGTGAAATCCACAAAAATTACCATGTAGAATAGGAACGTCTTAAAACTTTTTTTATAGTGTTGAATAATTAACAAACGTAGAAAAAAATTAAAATTCTCCATGAAATCACAAATTAAATAAAATTGCAGGCTCTAAATTTATAGTTTTTCACGTCAGCGAAAACACAGTTTGTTTGAGCATTCAAGGCAAATTGGTGCTTTCCATTCGAAACACATGTATTGTGTATTGCGTTTCTTTGTGTATTTGCAAGTTGAACAGTTTTTACGAACCGCCAACCTTTCTTCAGCACTGCTGCTACATGGAACTGCTGATGAGGTGGTCACGTTTCTGTGGAGGATACGTTGAATTTCACATTATTGCAATTTCACACGTTGCAATTTCACATTGCATTCGTCATTAAAAAAATGCTGCTAAATATCCAGTGAACAAGACATTAAGCTCACCCTGATATGCTGGTTTTTTATCTTCTCTTCCCTGCACTTTATTATGCTGCAAAGTTCTCAATCGTAAAAACGGTGAGGGAGATGACCAACGAAAGTAATTCCTTTCAAAATAATTCTTCTTCCACGGTCTTCATCGAATTTCAGATCATCATATTCAGATGAAAACTCTTCGTTTCCACGTAAAATTGAAGACAAATGATGTTGAGATGGAGAATTTTCTTTAACACCTAGTACAGTTGGCTCTTAATCAGATGCACAACTTTCTTCCGATACATGATCTAGCCCAATATGATTTTGACAGATCTTGTTCCAAACACCGCTCGATATTATTGTCACTAAGAGCCATTTTAAAGGAAAACCATAAAAAACACGATTAAAAAAAAATTACGTAACCACCTACCATAGGTCTCTCAGACCCCCTGCGATAGTTTTTTACTCACCTGAAGCAAACGCACGCACGTACGAGCGCTTGCGATTATTCACGATTATCAATTCGACGGGGTCTGTGAGACGTATGGTAGGTGGTTAAGGGTTAATTATGATCTCAAACAATACGAGAAGTATTTTCGTTATTCGAAGTACGACATTATAAAAACATTATGATACAGTATTTTAGAATTTTTGTTTAGGAATTTTGTGCAAAAATTTATATAAAATAATATAAAAAATAATTAATAAATATTAATAGGTGTACCCATGAGTACCTAGTCAATTATTTTTGGTGTAGAATGTTTGCTTCAGTCAAGCTCAGTAAAGTGAACGTGTAAAGACGTGTTTTATACGCAATATTATAATGCGTGGTCTTGTGACAATTAAATTTAAAAAAATATATTTCTCTGTTGTAAAATGGCGGACAACCAACTAACTGAAGAACATTTACGTCATTGCATGCTGTTTCATTTTCTATCGGGTGTTAATGCAATGGTTGCAACAAAGAAAATTTATGATGTGTACGAAGACGGATTGAAAGTAAATAAGTGCCAACGTTGGTTTAGAAAATTTTCCGATGGTAATTTTAACTTGTCTGATAGCGATCGAAGTGGGCGCCCGGTAGGGTTTGATAATGACGCTTTAAAAACATCTAGAAACATATTTTTCTTAATAGTCTACCAACAAGATGGCAAAAGGTAACGATGGAGATTAAATCGATTAAAAATAAAATTAAATGTAGTTTAATTCTTTTTAGTTGCCACTTAAATAATTGATTACACCTAATATTAAGTGGAAAAAGCTTGGCTGTCGAATAGCGAAAGTCAACAACTGAATGTATATAAGTATAACGGAGCGATAACTATCTCCGGTATGGTCTAGTGGCTAGGATACCTGGCTCTCACCCAGGAGGCTCGGGTTCGATTCCCGGTACCGGAAAATTTTTTTTAATTATATTTATTATAATAACTTTTTTCAGTAACATTTTTATGTCTTTAATTATAAATAATATATTTATCTTGTATATTTATAATAATATACTTATCAGTTATTTTCATATTTATGGCATCCGAATTCAATGTATCAAGTTAAGTATTTTTATTTTGGGTGGCGTCGCGGCGCCGGCGCCGATGGCGTAACGTCACTCGAGCGCCAAAATTCTGAAAATGATTTTTTCATAAATAATTTTTCGGTATGTTTTTTCGGTCGGAAGGTCTCGCTCGTGGTTAGGTCTGAAGGAATCGGTGTCAGGGTCGTCCCTAGACATTTTTAAACAACCGAGAAAATGTCCAGACTATGTCCGCGAATGAGATTTTCAACTCGAGATACGGACTCTGAGACAGGGATTTGAGGCATTCGAGATGTGGATCTATAGAACAATGAAGATGAATTACGAATGAAGATGTTATGGCTCGAAAAAGAAAAAGAAGTTATTAAAACAATAAAAATCCGAAAACTTCAATATCGAGGACATGTGATGAGACATCCAGAGAAATATGAGATCTTGCATCTCTTAATGCAGGGAAAGATTGCCGGAAGTCGGGACCCTGGAAGAAGGAGGGCTTCTTCAGGAGACAATGGTTTGTAGGGCCGCAGTAAACAAAGTCAGCATAGCCAAAATGATAGCCAACGTCCAGTAAACGGACAGGGCACGAGAAGAAGAAGACAGGGATTATATACTCTCACGAGTATTATAATATTTATTATGGTATTATTATCTGGTCTCGGTGCAGTTTACAGGCCTGTGGACTAATACAAAGGATTATGAACAAAGCACTTAAAATAACGTTTAACTTAAATCGCTACAACGGAACCACTGAAATGTGTAAAATTATCAGTATGCTTATCATAGTTGATTTATATGGAAAAGGTAAAGATGCCCTATAAAATAAGTAATAAATTAAAATTGATATAAATTAACTTTGTTAAAACCACTTATTTATTGAAAAAAATTCAACATGTTTCGAAGTCAATGGCTTCTTCGTCAGGATAACAAAAATATTTAAAAAAATTATAACAAAATTATTTTTGTAATCCTGACGAAGAAGCTATTGGCTTCTAAACATGTTGAATTTTTTTCAATAAATAAGTGGTTTTAACAAAGTTAATTTATATCAATTATAATTATGTTACCACAAAATAAATTTGCTACATTTGAAGAAGAAGTAATAAATTATTTTTAAAAAATGTGATCTTGTATCAGAATAGCGACATACAATCACGCTACACAAGAGTTTCCTTCGTACAGCTGTTGAATTATTTAATGGACTTTTTAGTGACATAAAGGAAATAAAAAAAAAATTCGTGCATACTCATGTACGCCCGGTAGAAATTAAATTTCTACAAACAAAAAATTTCTTAAAAAACGATCGTACTCAACTTATAAACAGAATCTGACAGCTGACAATAATTCAACACGGCGTTAGTTCTGGTATCGCATCTTCCGGTATCGCTACATCTTCCTCTACATGCTGCGTGCGCAACTTCCGTTACAAAAACTATCTAAACATTCGCGAACTTGCGTGTAAACGGAATGTGACAGCTGACAATAATTCAATACGGCGTCGTTAGTTCTGGTATCGCATTTCCACTTCGTCATGCTGCGCGCGCAATAAAAATTACCCTGAATCCGCCAAATCAATTAAGACTCTTCAATAAACAACAGAAAAAACTGGGGAGGAGATAGTTAATATGACGAGATTATTTGCATTATATATTATATTTTTGGTAAAAATGTCCTTAGGTTTTCACGGCCGTTCAGAATCTTCTGTGTTTAGTTTTCTGGAATACGCTCTTTTATGCAAACTCGGTCATCCGGAAAAATCGGCATTGGCTGAGCACTTTCTAGATACGGGCCACCATTTCTCAATTGAGCCGATCTTAAGAAAGCCCAAAACCACACCACACAACCACAAAACCACACGCGCCTGGTCAAAGAAGCAATTGAAATATACAAGCACCCGGTAAACATTAATAGGGACGACGGTCTTAAGTTAAAAACCTCGTGGTATCCAGCGCTGCAGGATAAATCAAATCGACGGTCCGCACAGTCCGACATCCGTTAGTGGATACACAACACACTACATCAAGACACACACACCCTGATTTCGACACGGTACTGCAATCCAGTACTTAACATAACACAAACTTGGAGACACCCTGACTTCGGTACGGTATTGCAAGGCAATACTTAACCTACACTTCAACACACACCCGTCACATCAGCCCTGATGATGAACCCTGCAATGGGATCCAAAACGCCGGCCAGAGAGGTCACATCGACTGCCCCACGAACGAGGCAGTAACTCAATATTTTAGGTATTTGAGTAAGTACCATTTTTATGTTTAGGCCATGATTGCCTACCTACAGTAAAGACAGCAGTATCTCAAATGTAATATTTAACAGATAAAAATATGAATTTTACAAAAGTAGTAAATCAGTTAACCATTTTTCTTCCATGTAATAACAAAATAACTTGAGTTATTGTTATAATAAAATATCTCAATTTCTAGTAAGATCGTCTTATTATTACCAACACACACAAAAAAAAATGTTTGAAATTTCAAAACAGAATAAGAAATCCGGTTCGAGACTTAAAAGTGTCCCCCTGAAAAATCGATTTATTTGAGTTACTGCCTCGTTCGTTGGGGCAGTCGACATATACACGGCAGGATATCCCAGAAAACTATACACAGAATATTTTTGGTAGTTTACTTTTATTTTAAGTTTGGCGCTCCCTGAAAGTGCCGCCCTAGGGTTATGCGTAATTTGCGAATTGACTGGGGCGGCCCTGCTCGGAATCACTTCGCACCCGAGGTGGGAGGAGCTCAGATCGCGTTACGGACGCGGAATGTGATGGCAGCACTTGCTGACATTGCTGCCGCGCGTCTGTGGGGATCGATAATTTTTGACGACGGGAAGCAAATTTGTCTGATCCCCGTGGAGCACAAAATCTTTAACAATCGCCATTACCGTGCGACGTAACCGTGCTTCTGAGCCCACGTTAGATAGTACTAGCTGTACCCGCGTAGATTTTTAGTACACTGTTTGGATCATCATAGAACTTTCGCGAACCATCTAAAAAATTCTCCTTCCGGAACTTTCAAAAATTTATCGATTGTACAGAAGCCTTCAAGACACACCGACATATTCCGCCACTCAGTTTAGAACCTTATAGAACTTTCGGGAATTTTCTAGAACCTTCTCCTTCCAAAACTTTCTAGAGCAGGTTTTTCCGGAATCTTCTAGACGCACCGACACAGTCGGCATTTGCGACCTTCCCATAACAAGACAATGTGCTAGAAAACACATTTTCGTCACCCAATCTCACCCACGCTTAGCCACCCCCACCAAACTGGGACATTTTCGATGTGACACCAAGGGCTATCTACCACCATAACCACCAGGGGGTGGTAGTATCTGGTTGTGAAGAAAACTTGGCGGATAGGGAAACACGGGTTTCTTTTTATATATATGTATTGATTTGAAGTGGAAATGGAATTGATTATTTTTGCAGCCCCAATAAAGACGTCCTTTTTAAATCACTACAACAAGAAATCTATACACAACATTCGAAAAATCATTTCTCACGTAAAATTTGTGAAAACATTATCGTGTATATACTGGTACCGCTATAGGTCGACCACAATCAAAAGACTATTCCCTAGCTTTGTCCGGTAAGAAGAAAGCGGGGGAAAGTTGCCTGGCAAGCCCGTATTACAAGCCTCAATATGTTATTCCAAATAAGTATACACAAGGTGTACCAGAGCTAGCAGCAGAAACTTGGCCGGTAGATTCTTGACTATGTTATGAGTCTAAAATGTTCAAGCAAACATGACCTAATATCAATAGTTATGGATATATGCAATATCAAAGTTTGTATTTTTTTTTCAATATTTCTGACTTATTTTTTGCAAAAAGTTGAACTATCACTACAGTAACTTATTTTTAGCGAAATTTAAAATAAATTAAATTTTAATAAATATTATTATTAAGTTCTACGGGTTAAGTATTTTTATGTGTTACAGCTGTTTCGGCTTGTAAGGCCATTATCAAACAGTGGATATACCACGTACAAACGACTTATTTATACAATTTTAAGTTACCCCTTCCCATTTAGAGTAATTAGATATTTGTGGTGAAGCCCTGCAGTAATGTACGTTTTTTCCCGCTTCACCACAAATATCTAATTACTCTAAATGGGAAGGGGTAACTTAAAATTGTATAAATAAGTCGTTTGTACGTGGTATATCCACTGTTTGATAATGGCCTTACAAGCCGAAACAGCTGTAACACATAAAAATACTTAACCCGTAGAACTTAATAATAATATTTATTAAAATTTAATTTATTTTAAATTTCGCTAAAAATAAATATGGAGTTCTACAAATTAAACACAAAAACCATAAATAAAAAAAAACAGTAACTTATGTCGATTATAAAAAATTCATTTGCTTCAATATAACTTTTTTCAATTATTGCAAGGTTTTAACCATTTTGTTTGACTTGTATTAAAGCGAATGAATTTTTCATTATCGATATAAGTTACAGTAATGATAGTTCAACTTTTTGCAAAAAATAAATAAGAAATATTGAAAGACAAATGCAAATTTTGATATTGCATATCTCCATAACTATTGATATTAGGCCATGTTTGCTTGAACATTTTAGACTCATAACATAGGCAAGAATCTACCGGCAAAGTTTCTGCTGCTAGCTCTGGTACACCCTGTATTTTTTAGTTTAAAAAAGATTACTTACTTACTAGAAAAACTTATTTTGGCTTCATTTTTTGCTATTTTGCGCACATTCTTTTGAATGCGGTCTAGCTATAATATATCGGGTTACGAACCAGTTTATCATCACTATCGTTACTAATGCAAATTCGTTACTTGTCGCTCAGATGGTTTGGGCATGATGAGCGAATGAATGAGGAAAGAATAGTAAGAAAGATATATAATGCAATTTTTGATGGCGCCAGAAAGAGAGGGCGACCGCGGAAGGCGTGGCATGACCAGATTAACCAGATACTAGAAGATGGTCCCGTTAGAAATCTCAACAACCGGCGAGCTTGCTTGAGAAGACGTATGAATGTGGATGAGGCGAGTGTTGTATGTCAGAACAGAAGAGTGTAGCGCTCTATCCTCTCTGCCTACCCCCACGGGGAAACGGCGTGATGGTAAGTAAGTAAGTGGTGATATTCTTCCGAATTATTTAACATGTGCATTAGAATACGCCTGAAAATTGTTATTTTCAATTTATTAATAATTACCTCTCTGTCTATAGAATCCAGTGATTATGTTCTCAGAACTTACATTAAAAATATTATTTGGAAAATTATTTATAAATTTTTTGTCATAAAAATTGTATTATGTAATCGTGTTTTCTTTATTATGTTCATTAAGCGCTTGTTCAGACACAGCGGGAACCGTTCGGTTTCAGAATCGCGTTTCAAAACACGCGATTTGTGTCATCTGTTCACACAGCCGCGGTTAATAAGCGATTTGTGCGCGCGAAAATAAACGTCAGTTTGACAGTTCTGGTGCCGTTCTCCATCTTTGAATATCAGAGATATATTCGCTCATTACTTTGTTAACGATGGCCGTGTTCCATGGCAAGACACATAAATATCATTCTGTCAGTTCATTTTTGCTGAATAAATACCTACTTCTCTAAAATACTCTTTTTTTCCACCATTTCCAAATATCTCCACCAACTCCTGCCAAGCTTGGTTCTTGGCATATTTGTGTAATCCTCACACTATTACAGGTCTTTTCTCCCATATTACAGATCTTTTCTCCACTTAATCAATAAAAAATTCAGTGTCAAAGCGATCCATAACCATAGAAAAGAGAATATAATCCACGCGTGCTCCCGTTGTGACATGGAACCGTGCGGTGCCCGCAATGTGACTGAACGCTCTCGTAAGGCCCTATAGTAATAGGATCGTGCGGGTCTATTTTCTAGCGGTTGGGTTGCGGGCACCGCAGCGGTTGACTAACCGCACGGTTGTGTCTGAACGATCACATACAAACCTAGGTAAATGAGACCCGCACGGATCTCATGCGATTCTGAAACGGCACAGTTCCCGCTGTGTCTGAACAAGCGCTAAATGTTTTTACTTTCTATTCTGTCATACTAGGACTGTATGTCTGGGTCAATAGTTGAGGTCTATTTGTTGAAAAATGAAATATCGACAGATTTGTGTCCATTCGATGCAACTACCTAAAAGGAAGAATCATTTATACGGTATTAAAGCAATTTTGTTCGTATTAATTCCTATTTATATTTAATTACTAGCTGTTCGTACTCGGCGTTGCACGGGTTAAGGATTAAGATAAAAATAAATTTGTGGGGGGAAACAAATGTTCCATTGATTTTCAAAGCCTCTAAATAAAATAATGTTTACATTTAATTAAGGCTGGGATGGACTGGATGTCTAGGGAAGTAATATGGACTATTTTTTCCGTCCTCAATACGGGACATCTCCGAAAATTAAAAATCAGGAGAAGAAAAAAACTTGTTTAAATTCCAAGCATTTCTATTAAGGGTAACGTACACATTACTTTGTGTTTATAAGACCTTGATCCAAAATATCTTCAAAATTATTTTTTTAAGCTAAGGGGTGACATAGAATTTTTTTCTCTTTAGAGGAGATAATTTTTTTTCATTGGCAAAATCTTTAACTGTAATTTCGGATATTTTATACGCACCGTATGTATTACCGAGAAGCGAATCTCGACGTTTCGTTGGATGCTTATCCAACGTCATCAGGAGGACGACCTTTACCCGCGGAGGTGGAGGTCGGACTGATTATAGGTGCTGCTTTCTAGGGCGTAAATTGTATGCACTTTGTTGTGTTGTTGTTAGTACATATTGCACGCTGGCGACCTCTATTGTAGAAGAAAAGAACACTCCACAACAAAGTGCATACAATTTACGCCCCAGAAAGCAGCACCTATAATCAGTCCGACCTCCACCTCCGCGGGTAAAGGTCGTCCTCCTGATGACGTTGGATAAGCATCCAACGAAACGTCGAGATTCGCTTCTCGGTAATACATACGGTGCGTATAAAATATCCGAAATTACAGTTAAATATGTCTAACGACCGTAATAACAACCTTAACTCTTTAATTGGCAAAATTGTTTTTTTTTAACATTATAAAAATGTTAAATGTTAAAATTGCGTAAAAAAGATTCTTAAATCTCTTCTGGTTATTTTACCAATATAGTAGTGGGCTATTCGTTGATTTCATCCCAGAAAAGTTTATTGTCGTTAGGGAAGAACTGATGTCTTGCATTTTTTTAGGATTTTTTTATATTAATATGGAGTTTGCCTTGACAAGCAGGGATTCTTTTAGGGGATGGTACAAAGAGCTGGGACCTCTGATGGATGGTTTCTTTAAAAGAAAACGGTGTTCCACAATGAGATGACCCCTTTTCCAAATGAATGCCTTCTAGCCTTCTTAAGCAGGCGGAAGGTGGCCTGTTTTTAAATGGAATACATGAGTCGAAAAATCAAAATTTGGTAAAAAGTGATTTCGGTCAAAATATGGAGACGATATGTGACAAAAAGGTCAAAAACCATTAAAGTTTTTGTCCTTATTTTTTTAAATATTTATTAGAGACACTAAAAGGATAACAGGTACATTATACTCTAATAATAAAACATTATAAATGAAGACTATGCCCAATATCCCAATTACAAGTGTCTTCGGCACACTCTAGTAACATTATTTTTGCATTTAAGTATATTTTACATGTGCATTTATGTGTATTGTATATTTAGTGTTTGAATGTAGTGCGATTAGTATTTAATTAATAATTGATTTAATGGATCTATAGGTTCAGGTCATCGTTTAGAAAGTGGATGTTGTATGAGTGAGTTTTTGAACGATGATTAGGTATCTGCAAGAATATCAGCATTAATGTTAGGGTCATCACAATACATATTATATTAGGTCCTTACATATGAAATTGGCGTTTTGCCGTACTGGCAAATATGATCTCAAATATCTTCTCTTTGGTTAGGAATTCCAAATCCAAATTTATACAGCTATTTACTCATGTATTTGTGTTTTGAAAATTATAATTCATTTGTTTTTTACTCAATTGTTTTTTTCTTTGCGTCACTCGTTAATCGCTCTAGGCCACCGCTGCTTCATGATAACGCTAGACCACACACTGCACAACAGACGGCTACCAAATTAGAGGAGCTTCAAATGGAATGTCTAAGACATCCACCGTACTCTCCGGACCTTGCCCCAACAGATTACCATTTTTTTCGAAATTTGGATAACTTCTTGCAAAGGAAAAAATTCAACTCCGATGGGGCAGTCCAAACCGCCTTCAAAGATTTTATTGATTCCCGTCCGAATGGTTTTTTTAGTAAAGGGATCGATGAACTACCTATGAGATGGCAAAAGTGCATAGATAGCAATGGTACATACTTTGATTAAATAAATATATTATAATAAAAAAAAATCGGCTTTATGTTCCTCCCATACAAAATGCCAATTTCATATGTAAGGACCTAATACGTGCGACACAACCTTGTGATGGGAGAAAAGAAACCAACATTATGCTGGCTTATTCTAAACAACTCCGGGTTTTTTATACGGGGTTTAACATGCAAATTTACGTCAGATAGAGAAAGAGAATCAATATTTGTCACAAATGCTTGCTGATAAGTGTTGCGGTATAAATGTATCAATGTTAGGCAGCGGTCGCTATTCTTTGATTGATCGTGACATTGGGAGGCTGAGGTCGGGGATAATCGGGCCGATCATCACAGCATCCTTCGCCACTTCCTGATGATGCATCAGCACGGCGGCGGCGACGATGGCCATCATAATTCACGCCATCAGGAACTGTCGGTCAGGTCAGGATCATGGCGAATTGATAGCTCGCAATAGAATCAGTTATCAGATCATTTTGCATCTATCGGAACAATATTGTTTATAGGTATTACGAGAAATAATTTACAAATTTATTGTTTCAAAGGTAAGTTTGTAGAACTCCATAATCACACATGTGGAAATAAAAACAGTTTTATGTTTCACACATACGGAATCGCACATATGGAAATAACATTGTTTGAACAGAATTGTTTCTTAGGATCATACAGAAAATCCAAAAACCTTAATTAATTCTTAAAATTATGAAGCATCTCTTTCTTTTACAAAAATTTACCAGCATACTATTACAAAAATTTCAGGAGTAGACTCGAGAGTGGCTCGATGATCTGGGGGCCACATGAGGGCAAGTACTCTCTTGTGGTGGAAAAAGTCCAAAAAAATTTTCTGAGATATCTCTACATGACAGAATACGGGCATTATCCTTGGCTTTACCCAACCGAGTTTCTCCAGGGTATGCTTGGCTACAATAGTCTAGAGACTAGAAGGAATGTGTATTTGATTACACATTTTTATCGATTGTTGCGCGGTACGATCGATAATCCTGCAGAGCATCGGTTTGTGTATTCCTGATAATTACATTAGACATCGTCAGCATAGATTGTTTCACATTCCAATATACAGGACCAGCCTGCCGATGGTTATGCCTGTTGGAAGAGCCACAGCTATGCTGAACAAAATCGCTTTGGGTATTGATATATTCCATGTGTCTGAGGGGGTTTTCCGAAGCGGGATTTTCCTACACCTTTGATCAGATTTTATGTTATTTTTAATTTATTAAATATATATATATATACTTCCTAATATGTATGCCTTAAACATTTTGTTTGTAATGTACATATTATCAAATAAATTGAATTGAATTCTTGATTACTGGTTATATCAAACAGGTAACAACAACTTCGGAACAATTTTCATGAATTGCCGATTTTAACAGAGTGGGAAGCAATTTCGCGCAGTGTGGCAGGGCATAATTACACAAGGGTATCTAATTCCATAATCTGTCCACGTGTGGGAAGCCTGCGCGACTCGCACCCTCGGCGATAAGCCCGGCGGCAGATAAACCAATTAGCGAATGACTAATGTGCAGGTGGTACGTCAGGTGCCAGACTGATTTAGCGCGCCGTTAATATTCCCGAGCGGAACAGATAGCATCGAGTTGTAGAAACAGTACGGGGCTCATTCTGTGATGACGTCCAAATGCGGCAGAACAAGTGCTGCGCGTGTACGCCAACGCAAAACGCGCCCGACGGACACGGAACGCTCGCGCTCGCTTCGCACGCGAGGTGCTACTTCATTCTCTACTCGGTCTTAATGGTCTACTCGGTCGACAATAATATTTCGAGTATTTAAATATAGCGTGCCTGACGCGAATTTCCGGGACACGGGAATGAGACAACGAAACGAAGGAATAGAGGGATGAAGGGATATGTGAATACGAAACTAATGGACTGTAATTTATACGAATAGACGGCGGATAGACGAAGCTCACCACACGATAGAGCTCCTTGTCCTTCGATTTTTCTGCTTGCCATTATGTCATTTTAATATGATATCCGTATTTAAAATACATATATGGAACTGATGGAAAAATTTTAAAATATTATATTTCCAAACAAAAATGTGATACTTAAACGCAAGAGAAGATGTGAGAAAAAATTGTGAAATATGCTCACTTTGCCGGACGATCGCCTTAATAATTTTAAATTATAGATTATTTATTATTTAAATAGAATTATAGATCTTGAATAATCATGATTTATTGATTATCTCTTCTCCAACATAAATCCTTCAGTTTCTTATTAAAGAGTCCTGTATTATTTATCTTCTCCGTGTCACCAGGAAGCCCATTATAGTACCAACTTTTAAACTTTATTTTTTATGAAACTTATTAATTTATTAATTTATTACATCATTAATTTGTAACTCTATTAATTATTAAATAGTTTAAAACCCGTTTGTGGATCCACATCTCCAATGCTTCAAGTTGCTTTAGCAACGTTTCAGTTTTAAGTTTAAGGTTCCATTCGATATAAAAATACAAGGAGCACACACCAACGCATCATTTTCATTTACAAATTTAAGTTTAGGTCACGACTGCACAATATCTTCTTCACTCCTAAGATGGCAGCTCTGGCTTGCTGTGTACGATATTTAATTTCCATAAAAGGGTCCCAGTATTCATTTCATACCTACTTACAAACACCGAACTCTGAGGACAATCCAGATGTTTTTTTTGGGTTCCCTTTGAACTTCTGATACATCGGTAAGCCCTTTATTTCTATCCTCTAAAATTCTTTAACAGAAGTGATTGATATATTTGTAGCAATTTCAACTAATGTTGAAAATACGCGGAGTGCTGTTATATCCCGCATATAATATAGCTGATTCCGAATTAAATATGAATATTTTAAATGTTACACACAAATAATCATTCTGTATTATAAGTATCCTGTACATTCATTTGATCTGCGTACAGCCAGGGTTTTCGAAAATACCCGCGTACTGAGAACTCTTTACAACTCCTTGGTGCGAAGTAGACTCGAGAGTGGCTCGATGATTTGGGGGCCACATGAGCCTAAGTACTCACTTATGGTAGACAAAGTACAAAAAAAATTCTAAGATATCTCTACATGAGAGAGTACGGGCATTATCCTTGGTTTTACCCAACCGAGTTCCTCCAGGGTATGCTTGGCTACAATAGTTTAGAGACTAGAAGGAATGTGTGTCTGATTACGTATTTTTATCGATTGTTGCGCGGTATGATCGATAATCCTGAAATTATGCGGAGCATTGGTTTTATGTTCCCGATAATTACCTAAGACAGCGTCAGCATAGATTGTTTCACATTCCAATATACAGGACCAACCTACCAATTGTTATGCCTGTTGGAAGAGCTACTGCTATGCTAATATTACTCTGTATATGATCTGTTCCGTGTCCCTGAGAGGGTATTCCGAAGCAGGATTCTCCTACACCGTTGATGTGAATGATTTTATATATGTTTAGTTTATTTTTTTGCTTATATAAATATGTTTGTTAACTTATTTATAAAATTTTAGAATTTTATTTGTGTCTGTAATGTAATGTTATATAAAAATAAAAAAAATAAAATATTGAAAATTGAAAAAAAAAAATTATGGTGACCTACATATAAAATAGTACTGAGTAGGAGCAACGGTTTCGTACACGCTAGCGACACGCCACACTCGATCTCATCGGATCTAAATGTACCAATACGCCAGAGAACGAAGGGAAGCTAGATATACCCTCGAAGAGATGATAGTTGAAAAGAGGAAGATCCTTAATAGGAGGCCTTGCGCTAGTAGAAGATGCCTTGGTCTTACTAATTCAACATCATAAGACTGAAGGGTTCATCACTGACGCTATTACATTCTCGAATATTTAAACTTAGTTGATGTATCCAAACCGCAACCGAGTCTCGATTACGACATAGACCAGCAGCGATCCCTCACAATAGTACACCCCATACATACATAATGCTACAATTAATAGTTGGGGGTGCTTCTTGCAGCTCCGGGGTTGGTGTTTAATGGCCCAAATTTGAAATTCCTCCGGGCACGCCAGTTTGCCAAAGTTAAGTCGCTACAAACTTCGAGAAAAGCAAACAATGTATTTGAGACATACAACGATCCTTTATAGTGCCTCAAAACTTTGCCTGATATACCCTGCAAAATGGTTTATTTTCCGCGAAAATACGCCACGTCACTTAGGGGCTGGAGACATTCGTTTTACATTATGAAATTTGTTAACACCTGTTAGCTGGTACCTACCTCGCCCACCGTGTGCCGAGATGATATCTGCGTTCTTACTGTACTTACTGTAAACTACTTCTTCCTTCAGAATAAAGTACATTACCTACATGAATAAAGATGCTTTCGGAGTTTAGTACCGACCTAAAGTCATTTCTGTGGTAAGGGTGGGTAGTGTTGGGAGGAGGGGGTTATCTGTGCAGCTATTTTATTACTCGTATATATTAAATGTTAAATCTTAAGAGGTATTTCTGTTCTTTATGCTTTTTCTCTATGAGAATATTTATTTATTTATTTATTAATCGTCCTATTGGGCTTTTACAGTGCAAGAAAATTAAAAGGATTTTTATATACCTAACATAAAACACATTTTACAGTAAATAATTAAAAAATAATAATATAAATAAAAAATACTTAAGATAAATGAACAATATATATAAAGGATGATTAGTACACTAGCAAACAGTAATAATTAGAAACATTTAACAAATTAGTAATAGAGTAAAATAAAGATAATTAAACCAATGTTCCAGATATATAAGATAAGAAGATAAAATAAAAGAAAAAATTAAAATCAAAACATATTTAAAAGGGAAATGAACAATAATTAGGATACTTTAAAATAAATAAATATATATAATTCTTGGGGAACAAAACATAAGCAAAAAATTAGTCCATTAAACTGTAATTAATTCAATCATTTTTTCCTTCATATTTTTAATATTCTTCTTCTTTGTCATGTTGTGAAATAAAGCAATATCAATTTAAATAAGTTTTTTTATATAAAAATAATTATTTCAAAATTTAACAAATTTTGTATAAATAAATTAAGATAACTAGACAAGATAATAGATAATAGATATCTCAAAGAAAAGAGGTTTAGAATGTTGTACATTATAAATTTGATAAATTATGGGCGGAATCGGTGAAGGATTCGGTAAGCCAGCCTACGGCAAGTCGTAAGCCCTGAAAATGCCCATAAAAGGCTTTCATACATATTTTCCCATATACATAGCTTTGTCTCTGTGAGACATCCATAATTAATCTTAATTAATGATGATTCCTCTGGAACAAAATGCAGTTTAAGTGTTCTTAAAAAATTAAACATACTCCAAAAAAAAGATAAATTTTCGATAATCAACCGTAAAAAGTTTCACGATCTGCATTAAAATGACCATGTGGTTTATACACAATTTATTTATCAAACTATATTTTCTCACACGATATGATTCAGAAGACGTATTTTAAATTTTTTGTCAATTTGTCGACTGTCAATTTTCCGTTTCCCTTAAATAAAAACATCGTAGGTGGTTCGTATAACGAATAAATCGGATACCCGCGTATGTAAACAGATGAAACTGAACAAAATAGAACTCCAGTTTCAGTTTATAGATGTTATTAACATACAGATGCCATCAAATTCACAGAATACCCCGCCCCCGCTAGACGACAATATGCACCGCGATATTCTCCATTTCCCCTGGAAACGTCAAGTCTCCAGATAGCTTTTTGTCCGCTCCACCAGACGACAATCAGAGACAGGACGTCACGTCTGGACTGGGATACATTTTATGCGCAGTAAAAGTAGACGTTAAAGCTCACAAAGATGCGGTGCTTTTTGCTTTTAAGGAGGACGTGCTCGACTCGAGGCAGTGCCTTTGAAGACGAGACACGTTACTGTGCTAAGTGTGCACATGGCAAAGGAATACCAGGTACTTAAGCGCAGGCATGTGGGAGGCTGTCTCTTGGCTGATTAATGATGGGACTTTGGTAAAACGTGAAAATGATGAACGACGCAATGAAAGAGTTACATTTTTCAATGTACAAAGTGCTTTTCCATTTTTTTCACAGATTTATGACAGGGATTTTCCTTCACATAGCTTAACATAACATTAACTCCATATCCTTAAGTACACCCAGTATACCCAGTACACGATTACCGTATTTGCTCTCGATTTGCTAAATTTGACGTAAACTTATTAAATCATTTTGCAAAACCCATAGCTAAACAGGCTTTTGATCAATTTTATTATGATAGATCCATTTACTCTTGAAGCATTTCCTTAAAAAAATATGAACAAATATATTGTTATAACATCAAAAAAATTATAACCCCGAAACACTATTTTAGTTTTCATGCAACAGAGTTATCTTTGGTACACTAATCTCGTATATTTTCAAATAAAGACCCTATATTTTATTTAAAACATTATTGTATAAAGTTTGAAAAAGAAGTGGTGCTATTCAGACATTAATATTTTTCGACAAGTTGTTAAATATATAATCAAAAACTAATCTTAATAAATCATGTTGTCAACCTGTTATTGAAGGGGAAGGGGCATAAAAGGGGGAACAGGATTATCGGTCACTAACCGAAATACTGACTATCACGGAAGGTGATGTTATTTAACTGCGTTTTCCCTGAATTTAAATGTTTCTGGATTTGTGCGGTTTCCAAGTTGTTCAAAATTATTCCCTTATAATGGCATCGACGTGAGACATTTTGGTTTACAACTGTCAAAAAAGTGATTTGTTTCAAAAATGTGATAAGAAAATACGGAGAAATTGTTTTTTTTTAAGTATCGGCATAATCCTTTAATTCTAGTATGTATTGAGATCTCTCACGGTTTGATTTATATATTTTCTGTCGCAGCTTCCACAAGTTATTACATTAATTCCATTTTTTTCTAGTATATACCTAATTATAGTTTAATTTTGTCAATGTTATCACAGGTGTAAAACGCGGTTTTAATATGCGCGGAGAAATGTTGTGTAATTTTACCGGAAATTTATCTGCGTGCAATATTTACCTCCCTATATAATAATACCTGTATATCCTTCCTGTCGTCCCATCCCTATGCACACAAAATGGCGAGCTTCCACGCTAAACCGGTTGATTAATATCTCACTCAATGCCGGTAATTGCATATGAATAACGTTACTAAATGTGCGACCGAAGTTCAAATGGCGAGAATAATTTAATGTTTTGAGGTTTGTAATAAAAATGTTTGGGGTTGAAAGGTGAGCGTCGGTAGTCACCAATTTGTGGTGATCGATGAATGAGGAAAAAGCTGCTTTATGGTCACCACCCGTTATGTAACGGGAATTCTCCAGAGTCGTGAAATGTTTGATAATTTTATTCGCTCGATAAAACAATTACAAGTTATACATAATACGATAGTAAAGACAATGATAAAGACTCGACGGAACAGGGCTTCCGGCCTACGCCGGGGGTCATTGAGAGACTGACATGCCCGTACAGGGCGTTGGCTAGTTTTACATGTTTTGCGAACATAGAACTCTCTTGAAGTCTAGCTGTTTGTGGCATCGCCCTGTGTCCCTGCCTCGTGTACATTCTGTGCCTCAGTTTTGTTTACGCGGCAGACTCGCCAGGTTTGTGTGCGTGTATGACCTAGATTGGTGGTTATATATTTATGGTATGAGACGCCGTAAATGTCTCTTAATAAACTTACTATTTCTCTTTTTTTGACAAAGATTTAAGCCAAGTTGTCGTATCGAGTAAAAGTTATAGCGCCTCTGAAAGGTTGCGAGCACATTCAATTTATTAAGCCAATGTAGGTTTGCTTACCTGGTAAGGTGATACTCAGCAAGGTATAAGGAGCCAAGGTAAATGTTTTTCAGGGGATGTTTGTAGAGTTTGGGAGGTTTTTTGTGGGATTCCTTGAATTTCAAATTCAATTTCATAGAATACAAAGAATGCTATACAATAGATAGCAGAGGGCATTAAAAATATAATAACTTCTAAAATATGTTTTTATTTTAAATTTGTATGCTACAAACAATATGTGTTATTATAGCTAGACCGCATTCAAATGAATGTGCGCAAAAAATATGTGTGTTTTTACGATGCAAAAAATGAACACCAAAGAAGTTTTTGTAGTAAGTAATTAACCTTTTTTAATCTAAAAAATATATGTTTATTTGGAATATCATATTGAGGCTTGTAATACGGGCTTTCCAGGCAACTTTCCCCAGCTTTCTTCTTACCGGACATAGCTAGAGAATAGTCTTTTGATTGTGGTCGACTATAGTTTCGAGAGGAGCAGTTCCTCTCATCATCGGATATAGTTAATACCATAATAATAATAATAATAATAATAATAAAATGAAGATATTTTAAATTAAAATGTGTCACCACAAAGTAACTGCCAAAACTTTCAATACATATACTTTTATAACTTTTAATTTTATATACTTTTATAACTTTTAATTTTTTTCAAATTTGGAATTGTGTAAAAAAATTATATTGATCATTTTGCAACACAAAGTATTCACTGACTGATATTTCTGTTAGCTTGTAACTAGGTACGAAAAAATAGATTAAATGATTAGTGCTGTCGCAAATCCCCTTCGTGAACGATTCTGATTAGTCGGTCTGCCGTCCCTCGCTGCAAGGCGCTTCACTTAAACAATAATCCGGTTGCGAAGATCATTGCAGTCACTTGTAACGTTTCCATTTGTCTCGTCTCCAACCTGACTTGTTCTGAGTCTACGTGCGCGGCCAGAGAGAAAGAGGGGAGAGGGAAATGCTTGAGAGTGCAACACCCCATGGCAAGGGATGAATAATTCTTTCGACGACCCCCATCTGTGTTGCTCTGCAGAGGAACATCTCCCTAGTCCGCTAGTTATAGTCGGAGTAGAAGAAATACTCGAGATTTGTTAGATTTTACTACTTTACACTTATAGCAATAAATAAAGCTGATAAGTTGGTGGGTGGTGCATATATTTTATCCAAGATCCTAAAAAGTAACTGCGCAATCTTTAAAATGGATGTAATATAATACACATATTATAGGGAGAGGTGATGGGGTGGCCAAGGGAGGTACCTATGTTATGTTATAGCATCCTGAAGTACAGCTGTAAAAAATTTAGAGAGGAATGCATTACATATATATTATACATATTAGTATTTCTATTTCTATTTTATTAAAGCAGCGCCACATAGTATTAGGACAGCACTGAACTATTTCAAATTCTTTTGTATGAATACCAACACAAACGAGACAACACCAAAATTTCTGTGCCATGAATATTTCTAAGTCAATAATACGAATGCACAAGCTTTGTAACACGTTGAATTTCGTTGACATTTTTCTTTTTAGGAGCATACATTGAAGAAATATTTAGACTTGGAATATATATAGAGATAAATCTTTTCTTTTTAATTAGTATAAGTACTTCTGTGGAATTGGTAAGCTAATAATTATTTTTATAAATAATATATTTGACTAAAAAGTTGAACTATCGATACAGTAACTTATATCGATTATGAGAAATTCGTTCGCTCTGATACAAGTCGAATAGAATGATAAAAACCTTGCACAAATTGAAAATAGATTTTTTTACAAGGTTTTTATAATTTTATTTGAGTTGTATTGAAATGAATGAATCTTTCACAATCGATATAAATTGATATAATTGATAGTTCAATTTTTTTCAAAAAAATAAATCAGAAATCTTGAAAAAAGGCCAACTTTGATGTTGCATATCCCCATATTAGTTCATTGCTGCTTGAACTTCTTCGACTCATTATCAAGGCAGTACGTTTTGTGTGACGTTTTTGCTACTAGCTATGAGACACATTTATATGCGTGCCAAAATCAAAATCTTGTGTCGTCGAGAATAATACTACGACACTTTTCTTACAAACGTCGCCCTTTGATATTTTCGAAAGATAATATATTCAGAGGTTCCGAACACCAGATTATTTTTTATATAAGAAAATTTACAATTTGTATTTTTTGCAAACTCAACGAAATTCCAGTTCTCAGTTGTAATCTGGGCTGCGCCCGGGGTTACTGCCCTTTTCGCCCGCCCCTAGTTACGCCGCTGACATTTACGCGGAATCTAAAAAGTTAAGCTTATTTTTAGTCGCGATATTTTTGTTGGAGCAGCCCTGGGGCACGTCCTTGAATGAAATGTTTTCTCAAATTGTATAAATCACTAAGCCAGTAAAACAATTTGTTGTTGAAACAATATTCGGGATCCCTACGGATCGGGATCCCGAATACTTTTGTGTTTTTTTTTGTTTATAGAGCTGAATAGCAATTAACGACAATGCCTAGGTCCAAGTCTAGGAATTTCAATATCAGAGTATTAGCGAATATAAATACGACACACAGGACTAAGGGAGTCAGAGTTGTTTTCCGTGCGTGTTGAAGGTAAGGTAGCCGCGAACGGCGGGTCAGGCCGGCCAAGCGAGAGGCCAGAGGTGCCAAGCGAGTGGTAATTCGACAGCGAAGATTCCGGAAAGTTCTTACGTAGCGAGATATACCGAAGTGAAATTAATAAGTGCGGAAATTGGATGGAATATTCTAGTGAATAGTGAATATAGTGTCTATTTAAGAGTGATAAATTTGCGAAATAGTTTAATTTAAGGAATAGCGTTACATTTAATTGTTTTAAGTGACCTTGTACGTCAGTTTAATTAATTAATCGGTACTCAATAAATCCCAGCGTTTTTATTAATTCCTCCTGCAGCCACGACATGTGACAATATCATAATAATCTATCACATAAATATATATTTTTTTAAATTCCAAAATACATGCTTTCGTAAAATTCACGCTTCATTGTTCTCACTGCACGCGCCTGGCAGTCTATCTACAATAATTTTGTTTATACATGATAAATTGATGACAGTGTGCCGGTACGATGATGCTTTACAATTGCGGCAATGAAACTCTATTAATAATATAAGTACGGCGATTGAAAGCCGCTTGCAACATTGAATTATTGTAATCTCCAATACAAAGTCGTAATCTATGGAAAATAGTGCTTTTATCCTAATAGTCAGCCATACGTTGCCTAGCACATTATCCATAAATAAAATGCCATCTCTGTTTAAAACACTTTCAGAGCCAGTTGTATCAACTTGGAATATAGTAATCTCAATTATAATAATTTTGTTGTCTGTCTGTTTGCCTGTAACATCGTGTAACGTCTGTAATTTCTTTCGAATTCACGGCTAAAAAACGAAATTAAACGGCCGAAGATGGGGCTTGAACCCCGGGCCAGCAAACCCGAACCGGCCGCAACTTAACGATGGTGCTACCGCGGAGCCTGTGTGACCTGTTAAAAATACATACAAAAATAAAAAAAATCAAAATAGTCACGTCGCATTCTTCAAATTCTTGGCACACCACTTTTGCTTCGGCTACATTCATACATCTTCCACTGCATGATGAATGGTTGTTGATATTGTTCGCATACATCAGAGTTGGCACCAAAACTCCATTATGTTCTAAAATATTAACAAGTCTATGTTTTTCAATCTTTTTACCAAAGTGGTACCTTGTTGGTGCATGTTTGTGCAATGGTACAATGGTATAAAGTTGACCCTCTTTTAAACTCGTTTGACAAACCAATTCTTCTCCCCTCGTTGTGAGGATGACGTCTGGCATGATTTAATTTTGCATCGAGCGTGGCTGAGGAGCCCTATTCTGGAACCGCATACCCTTCCACAAGTTGTGCACGTGCATCCGGTGGGTAAGGGGGTTCTTAGAGATGAATTTTCCTCCTTTTCTTTCCTCTTTCTTCTTTTCATGTTTCAGTGCCGATAAATCGGCGTTTATTAGCTCAATAACTTTTATAACAGTTTGCATCAAAACACAATTAATGTTAAGAATATTTACAGAGGTTATGAATAAGATAGCAACAAATGCAATATACAATTTTTTGTATGCAGGCCTTTATCGTTACCTACCTCGCTAGGTACATAAAAATACCTGTTTACTTTATTTCTTATTTCTTATTTACTTTATATACTTTTTACTCTTAATTACTTTACTTTATTTTTCTTTTATTCTTCTAATTACGTAACCATGAAATTAAATATTTAAATGGAGTCTCAATGAATAAAATGGCTACTTACCTCAGAAGTTGCTTATTGCGTTCGCTTGTTTCACCTAGTATCGACATAATGATAAATATGTACAATAAAATACTTGCGTTCCATCGTTCTCAACTAGGATGATACACTTAGGGCCGCTTGTATCAACTTGGATTATAGTAATATTTCGATTAAACCATCGATTTTTGCTTTTTCCACCGATCTAACAAACTGTTTTCGAAAATCCACGTTTTTTACAAAAGATTACTACTATCCAAGTTGATACAACCGTACATATAAGGTCCTTAACAGTACATATAAGATGTGTCTCATCGTCTACCCCTAGTAACAAGTGAGCGGCCGTCGAACTATCATTGATGACGTAAGGAAGCATTCCACTCTCTTTCTTAAATTACAAATTGCGAAGTCAATTTCGACGTATCGCATGCCATGCAAAATTTGTAAGACATTCCATCTTTTATTATATTATAAAATATATAAAATAATGAGGGGTTACCTGGTGTAATAGATATTTAGGGTAGCCGAGCAGCGCGGCGGATTGCAGACCACGAGAAATTTCTCAAAGGTACGAACATTTGCAGTATCTATACTGAAACTAGAACCAACCCTTAAACCTACCCCGACAATTGATTGACACCCGGATTGCAGTCCATGAGAAATTTCTCAAAGGTAGAGTATTTGCAGTATCTGTACTGAAACTAGAACCAACCCTTAAACCTACCCCGACAATTAGAAGCCTTATAAATTATAAACAAGAGGGTTTGGAGGCGGGGTAAATATAAACCCCTCCGCGCACTTGGCGATTTGTTTTCCATCACGGTTTGTAATGAGTTTTGTTGATGATTTATGTGAGCGATAAATTTCCAGAGGCCTGCTCGACTTCGCAATATTCCCTCGAAGGGTTTTGATCTAGTCCCATACTTTAAATTTGTACTAATAAATAACTCATTCAAATGGTATTCTCGCAAATGCTTTGAAAGAGACATTTCAAACGGTGTTTGATAATCGATTAATGAACGTGCATTTAAAAAGCAACTAATTTTGTGTAAACTAATTCAAAATATGTTTTATTTTACTTTGTAAAATACACACACAATATGAATTATTAAATTACTACTATAGTTTCGAGAGAAGCAGTTCCTCTCATCATTAGGTATAACTAATAACTAACTTAAATACAAAATTTATCATTATTAGAATATTTTGAGTATGTCCAAAATTTTCAGAACAGAACTGGATTGTTGTCACAGGGACATCAATAATTAATTAATGTATATTATAGATGTCACTATAATATACATAATATACATTAATTGATTATTGATGTCCTTGTGACAACAATCTAGTTCTGTTCTGAAAAATTTGGACATACTCAAAATATTCTGAGTGAAAATATTGTTAAAAAAGGGAATTTAATAAATTGAAATAATATTTGTGGCGTATATTAGTGTAATGATAGAAATTCGAATGAATTCCATTAGAAAAGATAAAGGATATAGCTTAAAACTCCAAAATCAAATATAGATGTCTCATTTAGCGACATCTGTGGTGATTCAAGGGGAAGGAAAAAGCTTTGTGGCCGGCCGCGGTGAGGATACTTGCAACTCACGTGTGAAACGTGGCGTATAATTGAAATATATACAACTTCCAAAAAATTAATAGACATGGTATTCTATCATGGATGGAAATGGCGAATTAGTGTATATTATAGATATCTCACAGAGACGAAACTGTATTAATTATGGGAAAGTAGGTATAGAAGTCATTTTTGGGTGTAACAGGACTTATGACCTGTCTTTTGGTAGGCTTAAGTGATCACTTTACACAATTGTAACATTCGCCATTTCCACCCATGATAGAATATACCATGCTTATTCATTTTTTGGAAGTTGTATATATATATGTTCAAATTGCGTGAAGCTTTCATATATGAGTTGTAAGCGTCTTTTCCATGCGGCCTGTACAAAGCCATTTTCATTCCCCTAAATCCCCACAGATGTCGCTAATGAGAAAATCTACAATTGATTTTACGGAATTTAGGGAGCAATATCCTTTTATTATGTGTAAACTGTGACATAAATCCAGCACTGTTCTGAAAGATTTGAACAAACTCAAAATATTCTGAATTGGAAATGGCGAATGTTACACATGTGTAAAGTGATCACTTAAGCCAACCGTACGATAGGTCGTAAGTCCTATGTACTCCCATAAAAAGACTTTTATGCCTACTTAATAAAAAATATACAGTTTCGTCTCTGTAGGACATCTATAATGTACATTAATTGATACAAAATTTATCATTTAAATATAAGACGAAGAATTATATGATAAGTTGTTCTTGTACTAATGATTTTTACCTTGGTAATTAATGGATGCGTGATGTTATTATATAAGTTATATAATGTATTATTACGTGATATAACGACTAGTAATTATCAGTAGGTCGCCGTCGTGACCGATTATACATAGCAATGATCTAGATTGAGGCACTTATATCATATCTAACAACACTGTTATATATTGTATTAAATAAATAAAGATTACACTCCACATTTCATCCGTATTAAATGATAAATTGAAAGTCTGTCCTTTGATCTGTCTAAATCAAATTTTGCATACTTACTCTTTAGGAACTAACTAACTAACCATCACGCCGTTTCCCTTAGGAGTGGCAGAGAGGATTGATCGCCACACTCTTCTGTCCTGGCACACCACTTTTGCTTCGGCCACTTTCATACATCTTCTCATATAAGTTCTACGGTTGTTGCGGCTTTTAACAAGGCCATCCTCAAATACTTGTAGTATCCGATCGTGCCAGGTCTTTCGCGGACGCCCTCTGTTCCTGTTGCCTTCAACACTAGCCTCATATAATTTCTTAACCATCCATTCCTCATTCATACGTTCCACATGTCCAAACCATCTCAGCACTCCTTTCTTTATTCTATTAACCACACTACAGCCAGCATTGCATTCACTTCTAATTTATTTATTCCTCACTCTATCGACCAAAGATTTTCGACACAAGCGTCTTAGTGACCGCATTTCCACCGCATTCAGTCTAATTTCATTCCTCTTTTCCCAATTTCAGGCTTCACTTCCATATGTCAGGGTTGGCACTAGAACGTCATTATCTACGGCTAGTCTTGCTTCCTTTGACAGATTCTTATTAGCAATAATTGCATTCGGAGCACCATTAACTTTGTTTCCCGCAGTCACTCTCCTTTCGATATCATTCTCAGCCTTGCCGTCTCTACTAAACATACTTCCCAAATACACAAACTCGTTCACTTGTACTCTTTAGGATCTTGAGATAAACTACCCTTAAGCATCCTGCGCAAAATATAGTAACCCCCCCCCCCCCACCTCACCAGGCCAACCCATTCACTGTTCAAATTAATGATGTGTACTGTATTAATTAAATGCCATTAATTTCAAATTTTGCCCAATTGCACTCTAGGACCCTGAGAAAAAATGACAATCTAATTACAACACTCCGGGCATTTTACCTTCTCCCTGCCTGGATCAAAATTGCATAAATCAAAAGTGTTCTTAGGTTTCTACGGTGGTACAAAATTTTCTGGTTTGTTTTTTGGGATATTCTGCTGTGTTAATATGACCTTTTCGACCGAGTTTTCGGATCGCATTGCAGGGTTCATCATCAGACTTGATTATTTCTGGGATACAGGCAGAATATCCCAGAAAACTCATATCAGAAACATGCATACATCGTTAATCTTTTTGGCATGAAAAAAACAAAGCCACATCTCCCTGTGGACAAACACAATCAACTAGGGATATTCGACGATAATCCAGACAACCACACAGACTACCTTTAAACAGCTGGACTGTTGAAATCATGAAAATCTACGCAAGTGCGTGGAAGCGAATGGCATTGTAAGAAAAGTAAGAGACATCAGGACAGGCCTTTATCTAGCAATAGATAAAAACGGCTGATCATTTTTATGACGACGATATGAAAATTCCATAAAAATATGCATCTATTGAATTTATACGAAGTACTTGAAAATGTGGAAACCAAATTACAGAACTGTACTCTATTAGAGTACTCCCTACAGTAGAGTGGATTAGAATGAAACATTCATTGAATAAATTAAGCATTCCTAATATTCACTCAAATAGAATTAAAGCTTCTTGTACTTCTCATTAGTAAGCCGAGCACTTCCATAGTCTTATTAATTATGGATTCAATTTGAAAGGAATAAATTAATTGTGAGTGTGCACATACCAATACATCGGGACAAAGACATTTCTATTGCAGATATTGCTGGAAAACTATTTCTATTCTGCGCTGATGATACTAGCATTCGAGTTGGCACAGTTGACGATAATTAAGAGCTTCTCTGAATCCTAGAGGGAGGTAGTAAAGAAATAAGCCTCGCAATATACCGAGATAAAATAAAAATTATAGTCATTATTAAAAGGAATACTAAGAGACCTGTATTAACACAAATCAGAAATTGCGAAGTAGTTAGCAATTAGCAATACGCCTAGAAAAGCAAATGGATAAGAAACGCCGTTACACGGCTATGGACCATCCCAAAAAGATCTTTCAAACCAAACCATTGCCATAATATATATTTTTTTCTACGCGGTAGCTTTTTATTAGTCGATTAGGCTAACAAGTACATCGTATTTCTAAAATGACGGTACTTACCAGCGTGACATAGCCATCCAACGTCCTATCGGGGCTGAGTTGACACAAAGAATCAACATTCAATAGTTCGAAAGAGAAAGCAACAAATGTCCACCGTGTTAGTCGTAACGTACTAATCGTAGACTAACAGTAGACTTCAAGGGTTAAACAATAAAACATTGAGCAGCGTTTATCCCCAACTATACGGCTACGAATTTTCAAATATTTTGGATGTCACCAGATGTGAGGACATCATGGAAAAAATGTCGAAGCGGAGTCTCACAATATAACTAGAATATAACAATAAACACTAGCGTTTCATAACGAAGTTCTAATATCTGGAATTAAAGCCCGGAATTGGCTAAAAAGAATTAAATGAGGCTGACTGCAATTGCGATCTCTTAGGCGCATGAGTCGAAAATCTGTGTCGATAGAGCGAGGAATGAACAAATTAGAAGTGAAATTATCGCTGGCTGGAGCGTAGTAAACAGAATAAAGCAGCAGATTGCTGAAATGGTTTCGTCATGTGGAACGTATGAGTAATTTTTTTATTTAATTATTTATTTAATTAACCCCCATATGGGCTTTTACAAATATACAGAATATAAATTTAAAAAATAACATAAGACAGATAAAATAATAATACAGATAAAAGGTACAAATAATAATAGTTAAAAGGTAAAATAATAATGCAGAAAATTTTATTAACCATTTCCATTTCGTTGAGATGTAAAGAATTGTATCAGCCTTGTCCTATACACAGTTATATTATCAGCAAAAATATCCGCCGCCTCTGCATGTTCATTCCCTAATGAGTGTAGTCTGGGAATTACAGAGTTTGCTAATGCATTAGTTCTGACATTTTCACTTTAAAAGAATAATGCACTGTGTGTTGATGACCTCAATGGGGAATATAAGTCGATCAGACTAACAATCTGGAGGCAATCAATCATTCTATTTATGATCCTCTAAATAAATATTAGGTCTGTCACAGTGCGTCTCACAGACAAGTTTAATAGTTGTAAATAACTAAGGAGATATTCATAATTGATTTCTTCCAAGCGTATATTTAATTTGTAATTAATAAATCTTACGAATTGTTTTTTGGATTCGTTCAACTGCCGTTGAATGATTAACATAGAGAGGCGACCAAATGATTGAGTTATATTCAACAAGAGAAGTGTAGAGGACTTTATAATTGCGCAGGTCTGTAAAGTTTTCTGCAGTTCTTAAAACAAATCCCAAAATTTTGAGACCTTTATTAGTTATGAAGTCAATATGGGGAATTATTACTATCATCATTTATCAAATATCGGAGCATGGCTCTATTAGAAGTTTCAATAACCGGAGAGCGCGCAAGAGAAGATGCATAAATGTGGTCGAAGCAAAATTGATGTGCTAGGATAAAAGAGCTCTCTGCTTACCGCTACGGAAACACGGCGTGATGGTTAGTCTGCTAGTGAGTTAGTTAAAATGCACAATAAATGTCACGGATAGAAATGGGTGTCGACGTGAGGACACTACGAACAAATTTGCGATTTCCCCAAAGCGATGGATCGATCGACCTGTTTAGAACTATGAACAGTAATCATCAAGAAATACAATTCTTCAAAATCTTTTCATCTTCTTTGTAATATCATTAGTAGATATTGGTTGATGGAGTTCCTTTTAAGACTTCATTTTTTTTAATATTGTCACGAGATGGTAGAAGCAGAAATAATTGCACGCAATCGATAATTTACAGCACTCTGCACCTTTTACACTAAATTGGAAATTACCACAAAGGTCTGGTGTAATCCAATAGTGTAGGGAAACGACTAGAACACGGGTCTCTAAAAATGCGGGGGCTTCGTGCTGCGCAGAGTTATTTTGACATATTTTGACGATAATCGACCAGCGAAATAATTTACGAGAGTACCTACCGAGTGTCAATCGGTTTTTGTTGACATTATTGAAAGTCACAGATAAAAGTGAAATACCAGCGAGAACCTAAAGGATGTTTGGAAATAAGTGCGACCACAGACGAGTAATGAGTGCGAATCATGAAATTGCGTTTCATTTGCATTCCATAACCATAATTCCGCGACAATATTATATTTGAATATACGACGTATCAAAGTCAAATGAAATATTGAAAATTTTAGTGGTTTTTACTACCGATCCGACTAAACAAATTAGATATTTAATTTCATCATTTTCGACAATACTGTTTGCTTGTTGAATACTTGAATGCCATTGTAGTATATATATGTTGAACGCCATATTGTCCAAGGACTGTCGGATATTTTTGATGTTGGCTTCCGCACTCTCTTCCGACGTGACTGGTCTTGCTGTTGATTTCTCATTCACAGCATCCGATAAATCTGTCACGGAACTAAGATACTCGCGTCTAAACTGTCACAGAACAGACACGATGCTAGTTCAATAGCGAGGTGTGAATATAGAAGACATTGTATGTCAAAGCTGAACTCATTTTCTAGTCATTTGTTTTTTAATAAAATATTCATGTGATTAAAAAAGCAGTGATGTACAAGATACCCTATACAAAGTACTGTGATGTGAGTTATAGGTAATATGTTTTGATTTTATCTATATCTGAAGTGAATTTGTTAAGTGCACTTTATAATTATTACACACTTATTATATATACACTAATTATTAACTAAATTTCAAAAACAGTACAGGTAGTTCTTTAGAACAGACTAGTCTAGTTATGCAACTACCTTTACCTTTTCTATGTAAAAAATAATTCAGAATAAATAATATAAAATAAAAAAATTAAAAAAATACAAAATGCAAGATCAAGTATTTCAGATACCAGATACAAATAACTTTCTGGAAAGGTATCTGAAATACTAGATACAAAATATGTATCTTCCAAATACTTTTTAAAGATAAAAACCCTTTTGTAAGAAAAAACATTTTATTGAATGTAAGTTTATTTTTTTACGTGTATTATTTACGAATAAATCGCGTTGATCGCGCAAATGTGACAAGATAAAATATTATATTTTTAAGTTTTTAATTGAGACTTAAGTAAAACCAGTTCTTCAAACATTTTGTCGCTCATTTTTCTTCGAGGAGGTCTCATTATAGGTATATCATTGGAAAAAAGTATCTTAACAATCTTAGTATTTACGAAATACTAGGATAACAAAAGAATGTATCTAAATACAAGATACAAGATAAATATTCAAAAAAGTATTTCAGATACAAGATGAAAATACGTATTTTGCATCTTGTATCTGTATTTCAAATACTTGTATCTTAGATTTAGATCAGTCACATCTCTAAAAAAAGCTGATTAATATTTGATTTAAAATGGCTGACCAAAATGTATGTGCAAATATATGTTATTTATTAATTATTTGCTCCACACACATGCGCACAAATGTCATCTCAAATCATTGAAACAAACAAAAAGTGATTAAAACGCATTACTTCTGTTCTTGCTACTGCAGAAATGGAACATGCACTAGCGAACGAAATATTACCTGTCAATGGACTGACATTTGTCCTCTTGCATCAGGAGGCATATATTATGGTGCTTGAATCTCTAAGACATGGTGAGTGTACGGTGAGCTATGGTACTTGGTTGTTTTTGGGTTCGATTCCCGGTAAGCTCCCAATATATCTGTGTAATTTTTTCAAGTCTGTATGTTTTTGTGATGTTTTTTCCTACAAGTAATTGGTTATCGTTGCCTGTTGTGGCGTTAAAATTAAAATCAAATTGGTTTTATAAATACATAATACAAATAATTCACATTATATTAACTATCGATCATCACATCACAATTAACACATCCCAATTGTAAATATCTACTACATAAGATTACACATTTTTACTGGATTATTGCCATTATCCAGCAGAAGAGCAGAAGTCTGATTTGATTTTATATTTTGTGTTTGTTTATGTTTCATGCGCCTGAAAGAGCTACACGAATGCCTACACTATTTTGCTGTGACAACACTAGAACCAACTCACATTTTAACTCTCTTGTACCCATACTGCAAAGGCTAGGTAACACCTATGTGTATATCTCTGATATTTTTAATTCCAGTTGAGCACAATATAAAAATTCGCTTCTAAAAGCTCTACACCCTGCCGTCCTGAATTCATAATGCAGTCACAAACAAATTTGTTTAACCTTGTATATGTTTCACATCTCATTTTTCTAAATTACTGTTATAACTTTAAACAACTATCTACACTATGTCAATTCTGTAATTTTTTAACGTCTACTCTTTGTTTTTTTTGTTTATATTATTATGTAAAAGGTACTTCTGTGCCGTATATTGAGATAAATAAATTGTTACGATAAAGAAAAAATAAACATCTAAAGTTTCTAGGTGGCACCAGGTAGGTTCAAGTTTAACTGCAATCAGCGAGCGACTAGTGATAATTTTCGGGCGCGAACATTCTAGAAAGTTCTCATATACACAATTAATGGTGTGTTGTTTTTTTTTCAAATAATTATTTTACTCGAACCCCACAGCGACGCATACGTGACGATGTAATAAATGCGTATGTCTTCTTCTTCTCGTGTATTACCTATACTTTCAACGGACATTGGCTTTCATCATCTGGTTTTCTATGGCTTGTAAAAGAACCGAAAATCTTACAAAGAGCTCATCATTGGCATGGGCCAACTTCTTCTTCTTCTTCATCAGCCT
The DNA here is from genome assembly GCA_016648135.1 of Agrypnia vestita. Lineage (NCBI taxonomy): Eukaryota > Metazoa > Arthropoda > Insecta > Trichoptera > Phryganeidae > Agrypnia > Agrypnia vestita. The sequence goes on along the minus strand of JADDOH010003404.1, from coordinate 178,955 downwards.
TCGTCTTTCCACTGCTGTATATAGGTCTCTTCCTTATTTTTCCATTCTTCCCTGTTGTTGGCTAATTTCACTTTTTTCTGTTTATTACTTCTATTTTCTCTTTACATTCTTGTTAATTTCATTGTGTTTTCTATCGTTATTTTCCATTTTATTTGCACAACCATGTTATCTTTCTGTTTTGTATCATATTTTTGTCAATTTTACGTTGTCTCTCCTGATCGGTGTCATACCGGTGGTTTTACCTTTTCTGACACAAGTGCTACATGTTTTTATTTTTGTTTTGTCCCTTTCCCTCCAAGGAGGGGTGTTGATTTATTTTTGTCCCGTGCGATGTCTCCTCGGGTGTTCTTATGTTGTATTTTTTAGATTATAGATGTTTTTTATTGTAATTTTGTAAAACCTCTTTTAAAATAAAGACTTTTAGCATGGGACATTGAAGGTTTTGCGGGACCGACTCGCCTGGTCTTGCTTCTTGTAATGCTGGGACGCAAGGCCGGGCGGAGAGGACGCTTTAGCATAAAATAATGCCAACCAGGCGGCGAATGTGTTGGGCTGATATGGACGCTTCGGCGCATAAAACAGCCCAGGGTATGTGGTGGGTCACCTTCAATGTTGTTGGCTAATTGTAGCTATTTCTTTCCCCCCACAGCGACAATATCATCGGCCCATCTCTTTTGAGGTCCTCCGATGCCTCTTTTATTTTCCTAAGGTCTCCATTTGAGAACTCTGGGAGGCCATCTTGTAGTATCCTGTCTTGCAACGTGTCTTGACCATTGCCATTTTAGCTTCGCTTAGGATCGTCTAGCGAATCTAAAAGCTAAAATGGGCCATTGTGGAAGGTAAATAAAATTATCTAACATGGGCTGAACCTGGTGAAATAGACCATTTCGATAGATTTTCATCTAGGAACAATGCTGTCGTTAAAGGACTGTGAAATACAGCAACGGCCATCTGTGCACGGAGCACCAATTAATAATTAAAGCTATCGTTTCAGCGGATGTGCGCTCCATATCGCAATCAGCACACCTGAATGTCCCCTTGCAAGCTTCTACACACGGTGGTTCAAATGTGTTAACAGTACACATTATAATAAATTATAATTCATTTTATCGGTGCTCAGTGCCATATTTATTTATTTTTTATTTTTTATTTATTTATTTAACGCCCTTGTGGGCTTTTACAAACATACAGAATATAAATTTAAAAAATAACATAGGACAGATAAAATAATAATACAGATAAAAGGTACAAATAATAATAGATAAGAGGTAAAATAATAATACAGAAAAACATAAGATAGATAAAATAATAATATAGTTAAAGGTACAAATAAAAATAGTTAAAAGGTAAAATAATAATACAGAAAAATTTATTATTCATTTGCATTTCGTTGTAAAGAATTGTATCAGCTTTGTCCTATACACAGTTATATTATCAGCAAAAATGTCAGCCGCCTCTGCATGTTATTATGCATATTAACTATCGACTTCACATCCCAATTGAAAATATCAACTACACAAGATTACACATTTTTACTGGATTATTGCCATTATCCAGCAGAAGAGCAGAAGTCTGATTTGATTTTATATTTTGTGTTTGTTTATGTTTCATGCGCCTGAAAGAGCTACACGAATGCCTACACTATTTTACTGTGACAACACTAGAACCAACTCACATTTTAACTCTCTTGTACCCATACTGCAAAGGCTAGGTAACACCTATGTGTATATTTCTGATATTTTTAATTCCAGTTTAGCACAATATAAAAATTCGCTTCTAAAAGCTCTACACCCTGCCGTCCTGAATTCTTAATGCAGTCACAAACAAATTTGTTTAACCTTGTATATATTTCACATCTCCCATTTCATTCCCTTATTTCACATCTCATATTTCATTCCCTTATGAGTGTAATCTAGGAATTACAGAGTGTAATCTAATGAGTGTAATCTGGGAATCACAGAGTTTGCTAATGCATTAGTTCTGACATTTCCACTATAATAGAATAATGCACTGTGTCTTAATGACCTCAATGGGGCATATAAATCGATCAGACTAGCAAACTGGGGGCAATCAATCATGCTACTTATGATCCGATATATATACGTGTTGACTTGGAGATAAACTCACTGATCAGTTGGTAGAAAGAGACAAGAGAACAAACAACCGTGTATTCTGAAAAGCCAGGCAAACAAAAGACTTTGAAAAACCATCGATACTAGAACATATAAGTTGTGTAATACAGAAGAAGAACGAAAGTAGACTGAATGTGGCAGAGATGAGATCACTTAGACCTTAGACGTATTTGTGTAAAATCCATTTATGATAGAGTCAAGAATGAAGATATTAGGAAATAATGTAAAGTCGATCTTAGCATTGCGGATAGAATGAAAAAAAAGTCGTTCAGATGGTTTGGGCACGTTGAGCGAATGAATTAGGAGAGAATGAGCATAATATATGATGAAATATCTGTTCATATATTATGAAAGGGCGTCATATTTGACGGGTTATAGCTAGTGTCTTAGTAAATGAGTCTTGCTTTATTGCAAAAAGACGTACCTACTTACATGAAACGACTCAGTTTGGAGCGAATTTTTTTAAAATTAAATAAATAACATATATTGTAAAAAATACATTTTATTTACAAGGGGATTTGATAATGCAAAACTTAATAATGAGTATGTCTTAAATATACGCGAGGCGGGACATTTTTCCGCTGTGACTCATTCCCCTCGCCTAAAGAAGAGGTTTAATTCATCTCTGCACAATTTTATACTCAGTGGAATCTTCCGTATTGCTTCAAAAATATCATTAAAATAAAACACAAATCACTTTGCTTTCACCACTTTATTAGATATAAAATCTACATGTTTCGAGAACAATGTTCTCTTCTTCAGGATTGTTTGTGTACTACACTTTGTGTGTTTATTAGAGTATACGTAGATTGTATAATCTAATAAAGTAGTGAAAGCACAGGATTTGTGTTTTATTTTAATAATAATGTCACCACTAAGTTCAAGCCTTCATTCAGAAGAAAAAATATTCTTCGAACATTCAAAAATGTTATTCTGATAAATGCGTGTAGAAGGAATAAATAAAACACAGCCATAGAACTCGGCAAATCACAAACAGGCAACTCAGTGAAAAGAGTGAAAAAAATCAACAACTTCTACTGAGCAAGAACTACAGAGAACACAGTACCACGACTCTTCAATAAAATACCGGAGCACGTCAAGAATATCACCCAATCTACAAGAAGAGGAAGGGAAATAAGGAAATTCCTATTAAGTAACTTGACTCTGGAAATCCAGACAAGTCACATGCCTCATACTGTTGGCCCCAACGCCTTTTTATTTTTACTTTCCAGCTGTTCCATGATTTTTTTAATCATCTTTATACCAGTGATTCATATTGATGTTCATGTTTTTTTATTATCGCGATAAATTTTGTTATATTCATATGATATTATTAATTATTATCCTTTACATTTTTACATTTTAACATATTATCTGATACCTAGTCTCATTACTAAGTTTATTTTTATATTTTGTTATGTTCATATAATATTATTATTTTTAATATATATTTTATCCTTTATAAATTATACCTATAACTAAATATGCAATGTACTTATGCAAGAAAATGGAAAAGAAACGTGCCGACAAGCTCTACAGGGCTTGGTACGATCTATGATAATAGAATATATGTATGAATTTAACAATAAATAATAATAAACTAAAAATTATAAAAAATTATTAAGAGTGTGTTCGGTAAACCCTGTGTTTAGGTGCATTACTAATGAAAAGCGGTTGTCGGCTGTTTGAGGACCCTCGTAGCACTCATCGATAAGATGGTTCAAATATTATAGGCAACCAAAATAAACCGGCGGGTATACCCGTTGCAAGATATGAATCGATGGATAAGCATTTTATGATATAATATTATGCAAATTTATCGGGGAAAAGGTGGGGCTCTCGTGATTCAGTGGGCATGACACTGGCTTCTCGTTCCTAGGGTTGCAGGATCCATTCCCGATTAATTTGCGTGATTAACTCAAGCCTGGGTGTTTTGTGATGTGTTTCGCTTCTACAATTGGGCCGCTTGTCAGGAAGCGTAAAAAAAACAACTGCGCAGCAGGCCTGTCATCTCTTATATAGGTAAATGTTGTTTCGCGAAGCTTCGAGAATGATCGACTGACTTCTCCACTTTCTAGTGAAACGTGCTTTTGAATGAGGGGACGAATGTGATGATGATGACAATTAGGAGGATGTGAGGAGTTGCCTAATGGTAGAAGCGGAAGAAATTGCACGTAATCGAATATTGTACAGCATTCGAATTGAAAATTACTAGAAATGTGGAGAAGTCAGTCGATCATTAAACGAAATTACTTATAGGCCCGCTGAGCACACAGTTATTTTGACAGCCGCAACAAAACCACAGAAAGGCGAACCCGTGCTAAGTGACCAGAGACGAGCGATAAACCTAACGGCGAGAGTGGGGCCTTTTCGTGCGGAGTTTTCTAGTGCGAACCTGAGCAATTTAAGAAACTTGTGTCAGTATGTCAGACTCAAGTGGCATATTCAGAATTAGTGTGAATTACAAAATTATTCTGAATTGAAGAACCTATGCTCCGATTAAATTCGGGTCCAGTGATATTAGTTAATTATAAAACATATCGCCGATTGCTTGCTGCTAGGCCCTGCGGGTGGCTGTCTAGGCCGCTGCGCGCATGTAGTCGCTACGCGGCTATTGATGGCCGCTGCGCGGCCATTGCTATCTGCTCGCTATGGTATTTGACATCATTCATAGATAATAAAAAACACATGTGAGACGTGAAAATCCTTTTAAGATTTCCCATTTTAAGATGTGCGACCCTTATATTATTATTATTATTAAGTCTTCAACTGAGGAAAAAAACGTGATCTAGTATCAATTCTTTCATCATTGATCTTGCCTTTATTATAATTTTTTATTTAGTTTTTCTTTATTATTTTCTTACTACCCCAGCAAAAAAAGCTTCTCTGGTCTTGTAAATCATAATTCATTGTAGTATTTCTGTTGTATAAATAAATATTTTTTAGTAGAGTTTCATAAAAATGATTTATTTATCGCTTAGATTAAGTTAACGAACACTTTAATCAAATCACTTCAATTCTTTTATACTTTTTTATATGAAAACAATTTTTTCCTGTTATTTGAATCGAACATTAATTAAAAAACATTAAAATGATATATTTTTTCCTTTAAATACCAACCGATATTTCAGTTCCATTTTGTCGTATCGTCAATTTTAATCAAACTTTAATATAAAAATTATAATAAACGGTACGATGTAAATCTAATTTTTCTCTTGCAGATGACGTAATAAAATAAATAGAATATCATCATTAACTCGGAAAAGATGAATATTGTTTCCTGTAGTTGGAAAATCGATTTCAAACTTTGAATGCGTTTTTCTCAAAACTGTTGTTCTGACCTTACGACAAGATAGAACTGGGGTGACGAAATATGTATATTAAAAATTAATAAACGTGTACAAATATTAAGTACATTATTTTTATAAGTGACCATTTTTATTTTACGTGTATAATATTTGTATACATTAAATAATCTCAGCATGTATTTTAAAACAATCCATACATACGATTTCGCCATTTGTTTTTTTTAACTGGCAACAGAAATCATCCAGTGACCGCAGTATTTTTGGCGTAATTAATATATAGATTTTTAAAATGTTTTTAATGCTTGTTCTTCGAGCACAATTACTGGATTTTGTCCACAGAGGGATAGAGGTATCAATACCAGCTGCGAAATCTAAGGCCTACATATGTCTCTAGTATAGTCCCTCCAAATATATGAAACGTTTTAGATTTGGAACGTATATACAGCTTTCAAAAATTTGATAATGGAGTAGGTAATCTTTGCATTGTTAGCCAAATCATTTATTTGAGGAAAAAAGACTTTTTACTCCCTTTCTTTTAACTCGTGGCGTCTGATTGCTTGCTTGTCTGACGAAAAAACTTTGTATAGATTTTTAACCCTTTTCCCGTGATCAAATCGAGCTAAAACTTTGCAAGCAGACTCGTGGCGACGATCAAGATTTTCGTTAAAAAAAATAATAATTATAGTATAATTTTGGATTTTTCTAATTTTTAATGGTATTTTCATACAACCCAGTAAGTTGTACGAAAATACTCCGACGCATCTGGTAGACACGAAACCCGAAAATGAGAAGGGGAGTATTGTAAAAACTTGGTTTTTATGGGTTAGTTTTTTTTTCTCAAATAAATAGCTTCGTCTCTGTAAGTAAAAATTTAATTAATTTCAAATTTTTCGAATTTTTCTTGTGTAACTTTGTAAAAAGGTCATTTTAAAAAATATATTTAAAAATGATTACTTTTTTTACTTTCCCTGTTGGTTTATGATGATTAGAACGTTTTCGATGCTAACGCATCTTCTTCAGTGCTGTTACTAATACTAAACTTAAGACTAAAGGACGGCGTGAGGAGTGGGGTGGAGACTAGAGTCCGGTGGGTATGTGGGCGTGGTCACTAGGCGCAGAAGAGGGGATGTAATAGATGGAGTTTGAATATTGATTACATTTTTTTACTATTAATCGCTAAGTTTTCTAAAATATCTAGTTTCTTTCCTTATTTTACATATGTTTAATAAATCTACGCTATTACTGTCGGAACGATGACCTTCAGTTCTCGCATGGTCTCCCATTTCTAAATTGATTGTAAAAAATTTTATCCCCCTCAAGTGTTCTTCGTTTTAAACAAATAGTGAAATTAAACAAAGTAATCATTTTGAATATATTTTTTTTAATTTTAATTTCAAGTGTTTCATATTATTAATATTTAAAACATTAACTTTGTGGTTAGACATAATAACAGAATGTTAGTAAACTTAGTAAAAACCACTACCAGATTTACGGTCTACCGGTTTCGAGACGTACCCGTCTCTTCGTCAGGACCAACACTACACTACTATATTCACAACACTATACACCCCAACCATAGTATTGTTAATAGTGGTGATAGTTTGACAATACTATGGTTGAGGTGTATAGTGTTCTGAATGTAGTAAAGTAGTGTTGGTCCTGACGAAGAGACGGGTACGTCTCGAATCCGGTAGACCGTAAATCTGGTAGTTGTTTTTACTAAGTTTACTAACACTTGATTCATTTGCCTTCCACAGCCACGATCCCGAGACAACACTGTCTCCCTCTGCCTCCGTAGCTGTGAATTAAATATATACGGTTTAGCACGATTTACTCTGCTCAACCAGCTCACTCAATACGCTATACAGAAATTACCATTCTCTTCAAAGTGAAGCGGCTCAATTGAATCCATTAGAAATTGTACTTTACATAAATTGAGATAACGCTTTAAAATGAATAACTAAACAGTTATCAAATTACCCTAGAGCGGTACTCTCATCTGGTGTACGGTGTACCTACATGCGTACGTACATATGATTAGCATTGGAGTTGACTTGGGTCAAGGTGAACGAATAAAATGCAGGTTAAAGGTTCTCGATTTGTTATTACGACTCATTTCTATCGGTGTTTGTTTAATTCTATGCACTTCTCGATAATGCAATATAAACTATCAAGTCTGATTTATAATAACTAGAATGATCACAACAATGAGATCTCGCCGCTACAGCCAACTCGGATAATATGATTTTCGGATCTGGAAACATTATTTGACCAAAATGTGACCAGAATTTTTGCTTTTTACTCCCTTTATATTAACTCGTGGCGTCTGCTTGCCTTCTTGTCTGACGAAAAAACTTTGGATCTATTTTGAACCCCTTTCCCGTGATCCAATCGAGCTGAAACTTTGCAAGCAGACTCGCGGCGACGATCAAGAAGATCTATCAAATTTTCGTTAAAAAAATTAATAAATTTTTGGATTTTTCAAAGTTTGAATGGTTTTTTCATACAACTTATTAAGTTGTATGAAAATAGTTCAACGCGTCTGGTAGACGCGAAACCTGGTTTTAGTATAATTTTGGATTTTTGGAATTTTTTTATTACTCCCTTCGTAGCGTCGCCCGACCGAAGCCCAACGCGTAGGTTAAGCGCCAAACCAGTTTACACTAGTAAACGAGAAAGGGAGTATAATAAAAACTTGGTTTTTATGGGTTTTTACCAGAAATTCACTGACAAGATCAAAAGCATATATGGTTGCAACAGGGCGGTGCCATGTTGAACAGGGCTTGCGCTAAGATGCGTATGTTTCCTTTTTTTCTGGTTCATTTCCTGGTTCATAATATCAATATTTGGTGTTGTTAAGTGAAATTTCTATTTCAAGTGAAATCTCTATACTCTATTTAAGGAGCCAAACATCACAAAATTTATAAAACTGGGAGGACTTCGGTGGCTGGGTCATGTGGATAGAATGTCCGAGCACCAAGCACCAAAGTCCCTGCTGAACTCAAGGCCAATAGGGCGAAGGAGCTTAGGAAGGCCAAAACTAAGATGGAGTGACAACGTCCTTAAAGATATCTCTGCCTTAGAGCTTCGAAACTGGAGAGAGCTGGCACTAGACCGAGATGAGTGGAGGAAAATTATTGAGGAGGCCAGGACCCACCAAGGGTTGTAGTGCCAAGAATGATGATGATGATAAGTGAAATTTAAGTACGCCTTATTTTTTTAGGACTTCATAAAGCAAAGAGTCTACAAGAAGTAAAAGGTAAAACTAATTGAGTAGCTGAAAGACAATACATGTCCATAAAATCGAAAAAATGTGATAGAAAAAGCTCGCTGGGTGCAGCATTTAGAAGCGGCCGTTCGACCAACATATTTTCCACTACTGGCTTTCAAGTTAATGAAAAACAACGTAATTGTGTATAAAAACACCTTATACAATATAACACACTTTGCAGGATTCAAACTAATAATTTCTATTATATTTAAGAATTTGGTCATTAGAAAAATATTCAATCCAATATATTTATTAATACAGCACCAACCTCTCGGAAAATGGGATGATACCATCTGACGGTCAACTCTATCACCGCGCGCGCTCGCTGGTCAAATGAAATAACGCGCGCTTCCACGGCGTAGTTTCCTGTTACGCATTTCCGTCCATTTTCTCCTCCGTCGCGTCGTGACTGAGATGTAATATTCTCCGGCGTATTTGTCCAAGACAGAAAAAAGTCATGCACTTATGTATTGCTTGCCCAACGTAACTTGGCGTGCGGCGAATTTGGAACTAAAACCCGCCCCGCCCGCATCCGGCGGCAACCCCTCGCCCTGTCATTTAGTTCAATTTTGTATTTGGTCGGGAGCTGTGACATCTTAATTACACTGAATTATTATGTCCATAACATCCTAAACAGTCCGGAATGGTGCAAGAACAAGCCAATGAAGTATTAAAGTTTTGCGAAGCTGAAAAAGCGAATAATGGACCGATATTAGCGTCTGACAGTTTGACAGATAGAACGGCCGCCATTACTGCATGGTTTCTTTAGTGCTGCCCGACCAAATTTCTGTATTTTATACGACACCGGCACATTTAATCAAAAGTTTATATATCCTTTTTTTTTAATTTAAAGACAATCGACAGGTCAGAATGACCCTAATGGATAGTCATTTAGGACAAGGTGATTAGTACAGTTACAATTTACGAGAATACATTAAAATAAAACATTAATACATTATACAATATAAGTATACTACAATAAGTGACTACAAGATGAACGAAGTTCACATTCTCCGCACGACATAATAGGCATGTAGGCTCCCAGGTCAACCAAGTCAGAAAATGTGTACCCGCGCTATGTGGCTATAAAATTTTTGTTTAGGTTGATTTCCGAAGTATCCGTCTTACACGCTCAAACTATTTTCGGTCAGGAGCGATATAATTTCTCTCTTAAACTGAGGTTGTGTCATGTGAAATATGTCGATGTTGGGGTTACATGACGTGACCTCGTTGTACTGGTTTAGCATTCTAGGTAGAGGAGAGAAAAAATATTTTTTTATTAAATAACTGTTGATTTTGAATCACCCGTTACAACAAATCAGACGAGACGACTTGCATATTTTAATTAGACCGCGACCGTCAGAATGTGCCATCAAAAAAGGTTAAAAATAAAAACTTTGATTACAATATTCACAATTGTATTGCGTCTTTGTGATGCGGAATGCGCTCCGGAACATTTCTTGTAAATATGTTTTCAAAAACTGTCCAATTCGTTTGATGGACATTCTCTAAAGAAATATGCAGCTTTTTTTATTGATGCGATAAATATTAGGTCCTTACATATGAAATTGGCGTTTAGTATGGGAGGAACATAAAGCAGATTTTTTTTTATTATAATATATTTATTTAATCAAAGTTTGCTATCTATTGCTATCTATGCACTTTTGCCATCTCATAGGTAGTTCATCGATCCCTTTACTAAAAAAACCATTCGGACGGGAATCAATAAAATCTTTGAAGGCGGTTTGGACTGCCCCATCGGAGTTGAATTTTTTCCTTTGCAAGAAGATATCCAAATTTCGAAAAAAATGGTAATCTGTTGGGGCAAGGTCCGGAGAGTACGGTGGATGTCTTAGACATTCCAATTGAAGCTCCCTAATTTGGTAGCCGTCTGTTGTGCAGTGTGTGGTCTAGCGTTATCATGAAGCAGCAGTGGCCTAGAGCGATTAACCAGCCTCGGTTGTTTAGCAGCTAGCTTTTCCATCATGGTTTGCAGTTGCTGACAATAGACATCTGCGTAATCGTCTGGCCAGATTTAAGAAAGCTGTAGTGAACGACACCAGCACTAGTCCACCAAACGCTCACAAGTAACTTTTTTGGAGTCAATTTTCGCTTGGGGCATGGTTTGGCTGGTTCGGAAGGGTTCAGCCATTGCGATGAGCGCTTCCGATTATCGTACAGGATCCACTTTTCATCACAGGTAATGATTCGATTTAAAATACCTTCATTATTGTGCCGGTTGAGTAATGCAACGCAGCAGTCAACGTGCGTTTGTTGATTTGCTTCACTCAATTCGTGAGGTACCCACCTTTCAAGCTTTTTCACCTTACCAATTGGCTTCAAGTGGATTAAAACAGTTTTATCAATAACACCGCAGCCTGCAGCTAACTCGGATGTGGTTTGCGATGGATCCGCTTCCACAATAGCCTTCAATTCTTCATTATCAACTTTGGTCTCCGGCCGTCCACGGGGCTTGTTCTGCAGGTCGAAATTTCCAGAACGAAAACGTTGGAACCAAAAACGCACTGTGTTTTCTTTTGCGGCACCGTCGCCATACACATCATTAATCCTTCGAGCCGTTTCTGCAGCACTGGTTCCACGGTGGAACTCGTACTCGTAAATAACGCGATATTTCAAGTTTTTCATTTTGTAAACTGAGTGACGTAAAGAAAAAAACAATTGAGGAAAAAACAAATGAATTATAATTTTCAAAACACAAATACATGAGTAAATAGCTGTATAAATTTGGATTTGGAATTCCTAACCAAAGAGAAGATATTTGAGATCAAATTTGCCAGTACGGCAAAACGCCAATTTCATATGTAAGGACCTAATATTTTAAACATTTGTCGTAATTTGAATGCAACGGTGACATGTCTAGACGGTTTTTGACTACTAACAGAAAGCTTGTACAATCACAAACGGAAGTATTTCATATTATTATTATTTTTTTACTCCCTTTATATTAACTCGTGGCGTCTGCTTGCTTGCCTGCTTGCCGTCAAAAAAAACTTTGGATCGATTTTTGTCCCTTTTCCCGTGATCCAATCTAGCTGAAACTTGGCAAGCAGACTCGTGGCGACGATCAAGAAGATCTTTCAAATTTTCGTTAAAAAAAATAATAATTATAGTATAATTTCGGATTTTTAGAAATTTTATTGGTTTTTTCAAATTGGAAACATTAGAAAAGTTTGATTTGTAACGGCGCAGCGGCCCGATAACGTCGCGGAATATTTTCTAAATTTGAATTACTCCGTCGGTATAATAGGTACATCACTACGAATTTCGAAAATTTACAAAACAATTGGTTCACAGATGACAGCAAAATTGGGTTTTTTGGGAAAAAATCACAGATGATGTTCACAGTTCTACATTACTCAAATCTGATTCTGGCTAAATCATTTGACGCTGGAAATTCATAAGGTACGATATTGATGATAAATGAATCTATCAAAATCTTGACATCTCAAAACATCTCACATTTTAGAAATATGTTAAATTTCTGTAAGTTTAGTGTTATGTTATATGTTTTAATTCGTCTTTAATTATTGTTATATTTTACAAAGAAAGGGAGTATAGTAAAAACTTGGTTTTTATGGGTTATTTTTTTAAAATAATTAAGCGTTAACTTTGCATTTTAATAAGATGTTAGTTACATATATACCCACTTACGATTTTTAGTCTACCGGTTTCGAGACGTACCCGAATATTTTGTGAAGGTGTTAGTGTGTGAATAGTATTATGGTTGTGGTGGGTAGTTTTATTTATACGCTGGTGTAGTGGTTGTCCTGGCGAAGGGGCGGGTACGTCTCAAAACCGGTAGAATAAAAATCTCAATAAGTGGTTATATACATTTTTTCGATAGCATTTCGATCATAAAATAAAATATAATCATAAAACCTAAAAAGAAAAAATTATAAGGGCAATATATGTTCATATTTAAAAAAATATATAAAATAAAATGACGTCCAAAAATTATTACATAACTCTGACAACAATTATAAAATTTAATTTAATATATTTGATTTTTATTAATTCGTATAATATATTCTATCACTTACGTATTATTAGCTCTAATATCATATCTTATTTACAAACCAATTCCTTACTTTTTTTTTGTTTTGTACTGTTAATGTTTTCTATACATTACTTAATATTTTATATCACATTTTATTTCTATACCAACTTAATTAGAACTAAGGAAGGCTAATTTTTTTCCCTGAATAATATTCCTCGCAATCCCTAGTTTACTAACAGGGAAGTGTCCAGAAAAAATATTTCAATTACCTCCAGAATGAGAATTGGATATTACCCGATAGCCACCCATTTGTACAGGCTGAACTTAGTAAATAGTCTGATGTGTGAGTGTGGTTTAGAGTAGGAAATCTTACTGCTTTATTTATAGTATTTTTGACTCTTATCAGCTCCAATTACTTTTATAGTGTTCAGGTCAACACCGGCATGTGTGATCTTCAGTCAAATTATTCGCTATATCTGGTATTCATAATATCAAAAAAATGGATTAAAAAAACTTTAATTAATTAAGATAAATTATAGTCTCACAGAGACGAAGCTATTTATACTTGGGAAATCATAATTCATATTCAAACTGTATACAGTACAAGTCTTTATTGGGTGTCCACAGGGCTTTAGACCTGTCTTGGATCACTTTACACAATGCGACCTTCACCGATTCCACACACATCTAACAAATTTGGAAAGTTGTATTTATGTCATTCTTCCAATTTTATTTGGAATAACTACGCTATCGACATCTAGTTAAAAAAATTGAAAAGATTTCCACATATGCTTTTCCATATTTAAATATTTTCGTCTCTTTGAGACATTTATAATTTATCTTAAATGTCCCTCCGTGGACAAAATGCAGTAATTGTGTTCTTAAAACATACTAATTTTTTTTTTAATTTTCTTGTGTAACTTTGTGGAAGGCCATTTTAAATTATATTAAAAAATGATAACACTGTTTACTTTCATTATTTGTTATTATATAATAATTATGACGTTTTCAACGCTGTCGCACCATCTTCAATAACATCACTAATACTAAAGTTAGGACTAAAGGATGACGTGAGGGATGGGGGGGGAGATTAGAGTTGGGTGGGTGTGGGGGAGTGTTCACTAATCGTAACAAAGCAGAATTAATATAAGGTGTTTGAATACTAATTACATTTTCGTTACAATTAATTGCTTAGTTATGTCAGATATGTGTACTAATTTTATTTTACACCGAACATGCAGGATTCAAATATGTATTAAACACTTTGTTTTTACGTTTAAAACTAATTTTCGGACGACATGTTCTGCGGCTCTTGCTTGTGAGTGACGTCATTATTAATTTTAATCATTATAATGTCAAAAATGGTTTAATAATGTATAATCATCCTCCTTACGTAAATATTGAAAGTTTCAGAGCTCTAGCTAGTCGGGAAGTTGGTGAAAAATCAGTCACAAGATTCCACCACAACAAACAACATACAACAGAGTTAAAAAAGAGAATGTTGAGAGTTATGACGTATCTAAATTGAAGAATAAATTGAACAGTTCTGTGGTAAATCAGAACAGAAAGAAAGACAGTCTTTTTCAAATATTAGGTCCTTACATATGAAATTGACGTTTAGTATGGGAGGAACATAAAGCCGATTTTTTTTTATTATAATATATTTATTTAATCAAAGTATGTACCATTGCTATCTATGCACTTTTGCCATCTCATAGGTAGTTCATCGATCCCTTTACTAAAAAAACCATTCGGACGGGAATCAATAAAATCTTTGAAGGCGGTTTGGACTGCCCCATGGGAGTTGAATTTTTTCCTTTGCAATAAGTTATCCAAATTTCGAAAAAAATGGTAATCTGTTGGGGCAAGGTCCGGAGAGTACGGTGGATGTCTTGGACATTCCAATTGAACCTCCTCTAATTTGGTAGGCGTCTGTTGTGCAGTGTGTGGTCTAGCGTTATCATGAAGCAGCAGTGGCCTAGAGCGATTAACCAGCCTCGGTTTTTTAGCAGCTATCTTTTCCATCATGGTTTGCAGTTGCTGACAATAGACATCTGCCGTAATCGTCTGGCCAGATTTAAGAAAGCTGTAGTGAACGACACCAGCACTATTCCACCAAACGCTCACAAGTAACTTTTTTGGAGTCAATTTTCGCTTGGGGCATGGTTTGGCTGGTTTCAGCCAGGGTTCAGGCAGGGTTCAGCCATTGCGATGAGCGCTTCTGATTATCGTACAGGATCCACTTTTCATCACAGGTAATGATTCGATTTAAAATCCCGTCATTATTGTGCCGGTTGAGTAATGCAACGCAGCAGTCAACGCGCGTTTGTTGATTTGCTTCACTCAATTCGTGAGGTACCCACCTTTCAAGCTTTTTCACCTTACCACTTTGCTTCAAGTGGATTACAACAGTTTTATCACTAACACCGCAGCCTGCAGCTAACTCGGATGTGGTTTGCGATGGATCCGCTTCCACAATAGCCTTCAATTCTTCATTATCAACTTTGGTCTCCGGCCGTCCACGGGCTTGTTCTGCAGGTCGAAATTTCCAGAACGAAAACGTTGGAACCAAAAACGCACTGTGTTTTCTTTTGCGGCACCGTCGCCATACACATCATTAATCCTTCGAGCCTTTTCTGCAGTACTGGTGCCACGGTGGAACTCGTACTCGTAAATAACGCGATATTTCAAGTTTTTCATTTTGTAAACTGAGTGACGCAAAGAAAAAAACAATTGAGGAAAAAACAAATGAATTATAATTTTCAAAACACAAATACATGAGTAAATAGTTGTATAAATTTGGATTTGGAATTCCTAACCAAAGAGAAGATATTTGAGATCAAATTTGCCAGTACGGCAAAACGTCAATTTCATATGTAAGGACCTAATATTATCGTCGTGAGCGGTTTAACAAAACAGCGAAAACATCTGAAACTTGACGAGTTAGTTTATCATATCAACAAGTCCAACATAAATATACTTTCCTATACGTCCTTCATTCCGTCGCCAAGAAATGTATTTATAACGCAAGATATTATGTTGTGTGACGTCAGAGGTGCCTACGCGACACGGTCAATAGGTAGGTACAAATGTAAATCAGCATCTCACTGGAAAGCGTGTGGAATGGTCAAAGTTCTACGAATTCTTGTACAATTGCTAATCAAATCATTATTCATTATAAATGTTCACTTAGATGCGTTTTGACAATCATAATGTATATATTGAATATTATTATAACAATGTGTACGACACTGTATACATTGTTATAATGTATATATTAAATAGAACTTTTGTTTTAGGTTGGATCTGGTGATCTCCTTGTAATGAACATGTTTGTTAAGATTTTTTTGGATTTTATTTATTTATATATTTATTTATTTATTTACTTATTTATATTTATTTATTTATTTACTTATTTATTTATTTACTTATTTACTTATTTATTTATCTTTTTTTTTTTTTTTTTCATTTTTTTTTTTATTAGCCAACGCCCTAGTGGGTTTTTACAGTACAAGAAAATTAAAAGGATTTTTATATACCTAACATAAAACACACTTCACAGTAAATATATACCTATTACTGATTTTTTGTTATTCAAAATGCTCCGTACATACAAAGCACAGATATATGAAATCTTAAAATACACCAAGGCAGTTAGTTATCTGTAGTTTTGCATTTATGTGTTATGTTGGTTCGTGATATCATTCATCTGTAACGGGGTAAATATGTATTTGGAATCTGAGGTAAATATATTAATTTATACCACGCGTCGGATACACAGTGCAATGCGTATTTCCAGCCATTTTGAGCTGAGATGCTACGAGCAATGATTTCTCAACCAATCCCCTGCGTGCAACAAATGGGCCTGTGATGAATATTCATAAGAACAAGGAAAATCTCTTCCTGATTAGAGTTTGTAACAAGGAAATTAAATGCTCTATGAACCTTGATAAACGTTTAAACATCACATTCAACGAAGACACGCAGTTATTAACGTACTTATATAAGTCAAGAAACGAATAGCGTTTTTGACTAGACAATCTTCGGAATCCTCTAGATGGTCTTTATTTTATTTTAATTAAACAGACACCATGATAATACATGTATTTAATATAAGAAAATGGTTATGACAACTCTCCAATTTGCGCTTATATAAAAAATTAATGTACATTAGAATTACATAAATAATTTAAAAATACATAAATAACTAGCTGTTCGTACACGGCGTTGCGCGGGTTAAAGATTAAGATGAAAATAAATTTGTGGGAGGAAACAAAGGTTCGATTCGAATGGTATAGATTTGCAACAAAAATATTACAGGGGAAGGGGAAGGGGTAAAAGGGGAAGGAGGAAATGTCACCTATGTTACCCGCCGGGTTTTAAATAATAAGTTTGCAAATTTTGAGTCCGATCGGTCGAACAGTACAGATTTGCATCGAAAATATATCAGGGGTAGAGGAAAGGGTAAAAGAATAGGGGGGAATGTTGCCTATGTCACCCGACGGGTCCCAAAAAATAAGTTTCCAAATTTTGAGTCCGATCGGTTGAACGATACAGATTAGAATCGAAAATGTATCAGGGGGAGGGGAAGGGGTAAAATAATAGGGGGGAAATGTCACTTATGTTACCCGCCGAGTCCTAAAGAATAACCTTCCAATTTTGGATTCGACCGGTCAAACGGTACAGATTTGTATCGAAAATATACGAGGGGGAGGGGATGGAGTAAAAGAATAGCGGGGAAATGTCGCCTATGTTACCCACCGGGTTCTAAAGCATAAGTATACAAAATTTGAATCGAATCGGACAAACTGTGTAGATTTGAATAGAGAACAGACAGACAGACAAACAGACAGACAATTTAATCTGACAATAAATTAATGTTGAAGTTTAGGAAAATACAAGGAGCGACTAATGGAAGGTGTGTATATCGATATGCACATCCAGCCCATCCACAACACAACTGGTTATATAAACTGCAAATCCTAATGATTGGGTTGTTTTTATGGCGATCTGACTGAAATGTGTTAATAGGGGACATTATTAATAAAAACATTGTACAAGAAGAAAAGATGAAATAAGATTGCCATTCAGAAAGAAAAAAGATCGCAAACTTCTGTGATGAACCGTGGGATGAAGTTGTATCTGAGTCTGCCAGGGAATATTAGGGACGTAAAAAATATGAAAACTTTTAAGAAGAAACTAAGAAAGTTCGTGATACATGCTTTTGATTAGTTTACATTGTATATATTAGGAAATATAAAGGTTATTTATATTACCTATTTTAAGATAAAAAACTAAAAAAAAAAATTAATTCTATTTTCACTGCTGCAGACTAACCAATAGAATATGAATTTCCATGAGACTGACATTTGTGTTAGTCGTACAACTCAGCCTTGGAAAAATTTCACGCTTAAAGCTTACATATTCCTTTCAAATCTCAAATTTCCCTTCAACGTCATGAACATTGTTTTGTGAGAAGCAAAGGCCAACTTGCCTCATAATTTATCTATTTGTTTTTGTACATTCGATGCTTAACACCATTGAAAAATCGTAAAAACAGACATCCTTACAGTACAAAAAATACATATCACAAAGGCTAAACACATTTTAAAATAACTCAGCAATATATAAAATTAATCGAATAAAACATTATATGATGAGAAAAATAAAAAAGTCATAAAACCAATGAGTAGAAAAACTGTAGAACATTAGTAGATGTTAATATAAAAACTATCACTGTTTCAGAATCAACTGTATGTTTCTTTTGAAAGTAGTGAAGCTCTCATGGAATATTCTCAGCACTCATTGCTCAGTCTGTTTAGTCTCAGCAGTAATGAGTGTATGTGGTAGGTTGTTCTCGTGTGATCGAAGTAGAATATATCTTTTGAACGCGTTGTCATTGGAAAACCCTGAGACATGATTGTCATGATGATAATTGTCAACGTGGTCCAAAGATCCTAGATGGAAATATCACTACTTGAATGAAAACGATCTTAGGCGACAAAATAGATATAGCAGAAAGAACAACAGATGGGTTAAACATATGACTGAGAAGAAATCTTGAACCGGAAGGCGAAGTTTGAGCAGGCCAAAGGCCCGCTGCACGCAGACAATGGAAACTATATGTCGTCGGTATTATTTTATAGTATAGAAACACGGCTAAATGATTAGGCGACTTGAAGCATTTGAGAATGGTGGATCTATAGAAGAATACTATAAATAAGCTGGGGCAAAACAAAGGAAAAAAAATGGAATCTACGCAAGGAATAATTTTTGAAAATCTGTGCCCGGAAGGAGATTTTTTTATTTATTTAGTGAATTATTTAATTATAAGAAAGAACTTGTTATAATATATTATTCCCAATGGGATAGAAAACACATTCCGGGAAGAACAACATTATACACCCTAAGAGACTACTATTTCAGAGAACAAGGTTTAATCAGAAAATAAAGAAAAGGAAAAATTGTATATGAATGAAGGAAGCATTACTGGTTTATATAGCTATTGAAAAAATATTTTTAAGACCTTTGCCGGTATTTTTTTGTTCATTACTGGAGACTTTAATTCACAAGTAATGCAATGTATTGTGTATAGGCGATGCATTGTAGGGAGTTAATTCCTATTTCATTTTGCGTTCTCGTTTCATGCTGCTGTGGAAAGAATGGTAAGAAAGATACATAATGCAAATGTTGACGGCGCCAGAAAGAGAGGGTGACCAGCGAAGACGTGGCATGACCAGATTAACCAGATACTGGAAGATGGTCCTGTTAGAAGCCTCAACAACCGTCGAGCTTGCATGCGAAGATGTATGAATGTTGATGAAGCGAAAGTTGTATGTCAGGACAGAAAAGTATCTCTGCCTATCTCCACGGGGAAACGGCGTGATGGTGAGTTAGTTAGTTAGTTGGTTGGTTATGTTAAAATTAACTGGTTTAATGTTGGTGTGTGACGAGTGTTGTACTACTTGTAATATGACAGTTGTAAAGTTAAATTTTATCGTAAAAGGGAGTATTTGTGTCCGTGAGTGGTCACTGAGATGATATCCGGTGGTAGTTGGTATACCTTATGGTGGTATGGTGTATACCTTATGGTGGTATGGTGTATACCTTATGGCTCTATTTTGGATTACTCATGTGCCGGACCTCACGTCCGAACACCATTCCCTCGCCCGCCTCGATTTAGTCAACCGCGCTTTTGTTACTCTAATGAGTAACAGAAGCGAAATTGAAATCATGATATAAATATTACATTAGAATAATGTAATAACAGTTTAAATTGACAGTGACATAGATGTAGATACGGATAGTCTTATTATTCTTCCGCATTATTAATCAATCGTGTCTCTTACACGAATCTACCTGTAGGATATAGAAGAGGCCTAAATCCAGCAGTGAAGAGGTGAAGGCTGAAGGAGCAGAAAACACGAATCTGCCTATGGTGTTCGGTGGCAAATCGCAGAAGAAGAGGAAGGTTAATCGGGCCATATTGGCCAATATCTACTGGTCACCTCACCACGGTAAACCCGTATTTCTGATATTAGTCTATAGGTAATTGTGCCCCATATACTAACTATGGCTGAATTACCTGAAACAGTCTGACAGGCTACTGTAATGATAGTACAGTTTTTTTTTATGAATAAGGCACAATTATGAGAGTGGATCCGCGATATAAGCAACAGAGAAGGACAATTTGCAAGGAGTTAGCACGTGTCCTATACTGAACGCAAAAACGTTGAGATGGTTAATTGTATTTTCCCTGTACACGGATTATTTTTTAATAATATAATTTTATTTACGTATTCTTATACGATCACACTACGTTAATTAGTTACTTGTATTAATTAAAATTAAAAAATAAATAGCATTTCCCCGAACAGAATTGTATGCTGGTATAAGGGGAAGAAAATTAATTAAAATAAGTGGGTACACATATTAAATATCAGCACATTGACTTGTTAGCAATTATCTCCTCCCCATCACAAGTCCCTTCCGCTGTTTATTGAATAGTTATACATTGTTTAGTTCCTTTATGCAATTGGGGATTCCATTATAAAAATCGATGTAGTTTGTATAAAGCATCACGTAATATAGTTTGTGTAAGTCATGACTAAAGTACACGGGTTACCAAAATATTATGTCAGACGCTACGTCTAGCCGTGGATTCTATATATATCGTAGGACAACAAAACTTTGTCTGTATTTATAACATTTGCTCCTCTTAAAAATCAGATGTTAAAAATAAAAGATGATACCGGCTTCGTATTTGTACATCTTTCTCAGACAAACTTAGATATCTGTCTCTAACTGGTTACTCATTGGTTAGATAAGTGTGCCGACGAATAGTTTTTATTCAGATGCCCTGTTTTTGGGACGCGCTGACTGATTAGCTATGTCATGTATAAAATCCTTTTTTGAGGATTTTAAAAAATGTTAGTGTCTTCAGAATATTAAATTGTATAGAAGTGAATTTCATACACTAAGGCTAAGTAATGTTTATTTATCGAAGTAAAAGACATTTTGTGTATAAAATCAAACTTTTCCAAAGAATTAAAGACTTAATTAAGCCTGTAGGTATTATTTAAATTAAAATTCTGCTTTATAGATTTGTTATCGAAGTACTTGAAAAGGTGAAAATATAGAGAATCAAAAAAAAATATTTTCACTGATCAGTGCCGGTTATTTATCGTATATTTTCTTTTACTTAAGCTTTCAATTCATCAACGATATCGGAACATTCTTAAGCCTCTTCGTATTTAAGACTTGCGTCTATCTTCCTAAACAAATCAATCCAACGCCGCACCATTCAGAAGCGGTTCCTTCACTCCATGCTCGGTAAGCATTGCGTGCTGTTTAAAATGCATAATTCCCATGTTTTATTTAATGCAAAAAATGCATGTAATTCATTTATCAATGCCATTTACGAAGGATTAAAGTAATCATAATTAAATTTCCGACAATAAATAAAGGTAACCAATTCCTAACTGTCAAACAAAAAGAAATTAATGAATACTTCCTAGCTACGTTAAAAATGTTGATAAAAATATTCGGAACTACCCGATAGTTTGGTTATGCGTTGTTACGCGGATACTTTACACGTGGAGGTTTTAGCGCAGTGCAGTTGTTTGTAGAAAAGTAACCGAAATGTAATATTAAACATTTAGGCATTTAAAGGCTCCGCATTTGGGTAAATACCCCAGTTCAAACAATTCGCATCCGGGTCCGCATAATTCAGCGGGTTTCGGGGAGCTCGGATTAATCGGGGGCGGGAGGTCGGCTGCTCAATATTTAATGGCGGGAACGGATAGCGCTTCCGGAATTCGTCCCGAGTATTTTTTGTTCGCTAAGCTTATAATATTTTGCGTAAATAAGTCTCCATCCCGGATCGAAATTGCGCGAAAATGTGAAAATATTTCACGATAATGCGTAATACCAAATATTAATATAATTTTCAGAATAATTTTACATATTCAGATAAAAGTGCAAATGTAAAGCATCTCTTACCTGTCTTATATTTTTTATATAAAATTTAATTGACGCTTTTTATATTAAAGAAGGAAATTGGGATTTAAATTTAATTAATGTTTGTTATTAAAATAAGGATTTATTAATTAAAATTCATGTAATTGGCTTTAAAAATAGATGTAATATTATTTGCACGTTCACTCGTAATTTAAATTGAGCATAATTCGATCTCGTTATCAATCTAGACACCACATCCGCGCGGAATATTTTCTTTCGAGGAGGTTCATCGCGGCACAACGAGAGACGCGCTCGGAACTTACCGTGAGTGAGAATGTTGACGGTCTCGTTGTGCAGATAGAAGAGGCTGTAGAGGCAGCCCCAGGCGCTGAGCAGCGGCCGGTAGCCCGTCCTCACGTAGGGGTTGAACTGCAGGTGGCGCGGCATGTCCTCCCACTGCAGCAGCTGGCACTCGCTGGCGCAGCCCTGCCCGCGCCCGTTCTGGCTCCCCGTCAGCTCCGCCTTGGCGCTGGCGGGCGAGCCCCTCCTGCGCAGGGCGTCGGGCTCCGTCCCCCGGATGGCGACGCCGTTCCCTTCCTGCTCGGACAGCGGCATGGCGGGAGCACGCGACCCGAGACTGCGGAGCTCGCGCTACAGCGGCCGGGGGCTACACGGGGGCCGGGCCGGCGGCCGACGGAAGCCCGCGGCGGGCTCGTGTCGGGGAAAAATCGTTAAACGCGGTGATATAACCTGGCGGCCACGTGCGCGGCGCGGCACCTGGGGGGGGCGGGGCACGCGCGGCGCCGCTCGCTCGACGTCGCACCGTGGACTGAGCGCCGAGCCCCCAGCGCGCCAGGCGCCGCGCCTGCGCAGCCCGCGGGGCGCCGCGAGCTCCCCGCGCCCCCCGCCGCCCCGACCCGAGGGATGCGCGGGTGGAGCGAGGATTCGAATTCATTTTCGCGCCTTCGGGTGGGCCGCGTTAGGTTAGGTTAGGCTCGTAAATACATTTTTTTTGCGCAAAAGTGTGGAGCAATCACAATTGTTTACCTATGCCTAATTTCCATTTTTAATTACGGGTGGTTAAGATATAATTAAGACAAAATATTTATTCAATACTTCTAACCGATTAATAAGTCGGTGCTGAGTTTTAAAATTAATATTTCGAACATGCTTTGTCAATTGTCAAATTTTGCCATCATATTAAAAAACGTGGTCCATTCCAAATTCTGAATATATTTTTTTGTATTTATCGAGATATTTTATCGCGCTAAATTTAACGGTGTTCTGTATGTCCTCCTATTATTAATGTTCTGGGAAATATAAATTATCACTTCCGAAACACGAAATTCTAACCTGAAAAACATGAATATGACAGTTAAATATCATACATTATTATGTACTGCTCCGTAATCTAAAATCCGCATCTTGATTCATTTCATTCACTACGATATAACATTTTTATAACTAAAAGTAGCTTTTTAAAGCGATAAATAGTTTAAAGAGAAAACGTAAATAGCTGTCATCGCTCCAAAATGGCGACGAATGGCCGAACCGGCAGCAGTGACAGCTGGGTTATGGCTGGGTTTACATAACCAAAAAAAGATATGGCGAAATTTACAAACAATTTTGAAACACAAGTATGTATATCAAAAATTAATAAACGTGTATAAATATTAGGTACATTATTTTTATATGTTACTATTTTTATTATACGTGTACAATATTATCTGCATGTATTTTAAAACAATCCATACTTCTCGTTACTTTATGCGATTTCGCCATTTGTTTTTGTTTAACTGGCAACAGAAATTATCCGGAGACAGGCGATATTGGTTAGCGTAATTAATATATAAATATTAAATATTTAAGTACACAAAGTTAAATACAGTAAAATTTATCGGATGCTATAATTCATTAATTATTTATTTTTATGATAAACTGAAAATCAATTATGTTATGTATTCATTTCTTCTCCTCCCGTGATCCACATCCTTCTCCCTTCCCTCCGTCCTCTCTCCACTCCCCTGCGTGGATAGATGTGTATTATAATGGATAATAACGCCAACAAATTTTACTCCGTTGCACTCTAGGACCCTGTAAAATAATATAATCACCCCGGACAATGTAATCTTGCCCTCCTCCGACCTTTATCTATTTTATATACATAGTCACTCTTTAGAACCTACGCCAACCAAAGACTCCCCCCTTCAACAACTTTTTAACCCTCTCCTTGCAATCCCGAGCACTCAAAAGTGTTCAGGGTTGCAGGGAGAGGGTTAAAAAAACCCGAGGATTGAAAATTGCACTATGAAGTAGGATAAAACATTAGTGTTACGGCGTTATGATTGTAGGCCAACGAAGGCGATAACAGAAAAATGAGATAAATAAATAATACTTTATTCCAGTATGTGGGAAGGTTTGTACAGTCCCACACATACCATATAAGAATACACACATTAAATTATCATACACGCGATATACAGAAATATAAGAAGATTTAAATAGAAATTATCACATTCAGGCACGTAAGAGGTAAGATATAACAAGAAATAAGGTATACAGCAAGAATTATTCAAATGAATAGTGCATAAAAAGTACGAAAGAGATGATATCGAATTTTTTGAAGTTGAAGTTTGGCGTTCCATTTTGTTAATTGCTCTACATAATGAAACGGGACAAAAAGTAGGGATTATAAGTGTTACTGATGTGTATCATCTTTCTTCTGGCTTTCTTGCAATATGCGTCAATGATTTTGTGAAAAAGGACGGAAATGCGTAACAGGAAATAAGACGCCGGGGAAGGGCGCGCAATTTCACTTGACCAAAGAGCGCGCGCAATGGAAAAAATATCGTTTATAAACAAATCAATGTCCAGCAAGTGCCATCACAGCGAAGACGCACACTTCCAACATTCAACGCTTCTGATTTTGTATATTTGTTGCGCGTCTGGTGTCAAGCGTGTGGATGTTGTAACTTTATATATTTTGGCTTATATCTTCGACACTACCCAATAAATACTTAATTTTTACAATAACTACCCTTAATGATCTACATTCTCAAATTTTACGTAATTTATGTGATTATTTTTAAATATTTATTCAATGTTTTCATACAATATGTATAGCGGCACACTACCGCCATCTATGAAAATAAATAGAAACATATAATTGACCATACACTTTTCTAAACAAAATGCGTATGTATATATGTATAATATATATATATCGATATATAGATATATATATATATTTATTTTTTTTTTTAAATAAATAGAGATGCGAAACGGAATACGTGTCACATCAAATATTCTTACTATTTTCAAACTAAGCTAAAACACTTGTGCTATGAAAATAGGACTAACTTGCTAGTCTGGGCTGAGATTAACCCGCGACCATTGGATCACGAGGCGAGGAGATCATTACTATTAATATATATATATATATATATCATATATATATATATATAATACAATATACCTTAATATACTTAATTGCATTTTCTTTACTTTTATTAGGTTTTTTAAATTTAGATGTTAATTTCTGTTGCAGCACAATTGATATTTTTAATTGTGAGATGTCAAATGTTACACATCATATGCGACTACTGTAAGGCTCGTTCGTTTTTTTTTCCAATGAATCGGGAAAAAGTTCTTAAGCCTGCTTTGGGAGTAAACACTGTTAGATATTTTTTTCTGACATGTGAAATATGTTCATGCCGTGAATGATCTCCACCAATTAGGACGCGTAGATCTTCGCGGTAGTAACCGCGGAGTGGTCCGCCAGATGGCACCAAAGGTCCACCTGTCCTCCGCAGTGTTACTCAGCTACTCCCTTATCGGTCGGATGCCGCGCAATTTCGCGCACGATTGCTGTTTTTTAGACACTTTTTGTGATGGTTATATTCACGTAAAAATAAACAATAATCGCTAAGAAGTTGCAGTTTCTGGTTTCTCAATATACAGACTTCAATAATTACCTACTTATTCATTAATTATGAAAATAGTAACGAAATTTACCGTCAGAAATGTACGCACATGTTTATCGAATAAAACCTTGAAATCAATAACACTCATTATTGTATGTATTTTAATATTTTCGTTATAAATATATCAAAGAATATAAAAATACCTAATTTTAACTCTTTTTTATTTAAAAATAACACTTTTTTAACAGATAAATAACACAATTAATGCGCGGTTCGAAGACGACATTTGGAATGATTTTTTGTACGGTTTGCGCGGCAAATGAGGTTACTTGACATATAGAACTCGTTCATTCATTCAAAAACTTGATATATAACCAATGATAAGCTTTAAAAACCCATAAACGCAGGTAAAATACACCGAATTCGCATACGTGTCTAGGGAGCGCGGATCTGAGCTCCGGCACCCGACCGGCTAAGGTAACCATTGTCTTTCTCTCAGTACTAATTACTACCCGAAAATGCAGCATCGTACGAGGAAAAGTAATCATGCGAAAAAATATTAAAGTATAATATTTTAACCACAAAATGGGGGGTTGGTTGATAAATATATGACGTCACGCACGTAGGCATGAAAGGGTGGGTCGTCTGATTTTTGCGTGCCCATGTGTTAAGGGATAGGGGAGATTGAAAAATCTGACGTCATCAAATTAAGAGTGTGTTCACAGTCTGGTTTAAAATTCACTAGCCAGTCCTAATTTTGAAATTCTAATATGTTTTTTATTTTTAAGTACGCCTTCAGAACAAAATGGTCCCAAATCTACATAATTCATATTTCATAAAGAAATTACAATTCGCATTTATGCCATGTACCAGTTTTCTTTCAAATTTGCATACAAAGAAGTAATAAACACCCCCTAGATAATTATATTAATAATTATGTATGCTGGTTTACTAAAAACGTTAATAATAAAATCAAAATATCAGAACAAAGACAAGTCTTTTAAATATTTTGTGTATATTATACTTCTATTAAATATTTTGTATATAAAATGTATTACGATACAATCTCATACAATACAGGGATTTTATACATGCGTTATCTTCTGTCAGTTGTATCTGATTTCATTCAAACATTTCTGAAAAGTTCATCAAGTAGATTGAGCCAGTTCGATAATTATTCTATCCTCTATGACATGCGGCAGTTGTTAAAAAAATTATCTATCTTTATATTGGTATGAGACAAAATATTTATAACGATACCGAAAAAAATCCTTTTTTTTGTAAAACAACGCCATCTGTTGGACGTACCGTTTGTACGATCTGCCCCAAATTTTGCCTATTTATTCTTTAGGACCCGGCGGGTAACATAGGTGACATTTTCCCCCTCCTCCTCTATCCCCTTCCCCGTCAAGTGATATATTTTCCATGCAAATCTCTACCGTTCGACCGATCTGACTCAAATATTTATTTATTTATTTCAAAAAATCCTTGTTTACAAATAAAGGTACTTAATACTAATTTAACAATAAAATACATATATGATAAATTACACTTTTTTTTGTTAAATTTGTGGATTATGCTACTCTACTAGGCTACGCCTGACCCAGAGTGGCGTTATAAAACACAATTATAATATTTTTTTGAATTCGTCAGTAATATATATTTTCATAAGGTAGTAATTATGTATCTACAAAGTATCAAGTGCAATGTTAGTGAAAGTTGAGTGAGTCATAAGTCCAAGTGTAAATATGTGTAGAATAATTGTTTAATGTAAAAAGGGTTAAAGTTTAAGATTATATATTATTTTTCTTAATTAATTTATTTATTTATATAGGTATACATTTTTATTTGTAGACATTGTTATGCAATTACAGTAAGTAAATTTTCAGTTGCTGTTCTACCTTTGGAGGAATCCAGTTGTTTGCTAAAGCTTTTATTTTATTAATTGAGTATATTCTGATTTCCGGGAAGTCTGTTTTAAATATGTTAAATATTTTAGGCCCTATGTATGAGTAATTTTTCTGTCCATGTGTTGTCATAGTTTTTGGTATTTCGTCAAGGCTTCGTTATGCTTGTCTAGTATTATGTGAATGCGAGTTACTGGTTGCTGTTAGGTGGTTTGTGTAGTAGTTTTGATGTAGAATTTTTGATTATTTTGATTATTTCATATTCACGTATTAATTTTTTCTCCCACAGCGTCCTGATGTAAAATTATGGCAAAATTGTCATTGTCACGTTGGACCTCAGAAAAGAGAAATATTGTTGGACTGTTTTTATATTTGACGTTTGACGGATAACCGTCATGTACTTTTTTCTACCTCTAACCACACCACCGACGTATACCTAAGTCTCGTTTATTTTATTTTTTTATTTTCGTTTATCAAATGTTGGGATAAAGATCTTAGATCCCAATATTGCTATTTTCGGAATACGGGCGATTATATGTAGATGTCTCACAGAGACAAAGCTATTTATATGGAAAAGTAGGTATGGAAGTCTTTAGGAGTTTAAAGGGCTTACGACCTATCGTATGGCTGGCTTAAGCGATTCACACAATGCATCGTTTATCAATTCCACCCATGATTGACCACCACATAACTTTAAAAGTGGTATACATGTTATTTATACAGCCTGTTCCACGTATGACTTTGTTAACGACATCTGTGGTTCAAATTTGCCATTCCCTTGAACCAGTATATAGATGTCACCGTTGCGCTGGTAGCGAAGTATCTATTTTTGACTAAAGTATGGAGCAATATTATTTTTATGTGTAAAATATATTCATCCGAATTACTAGAATATACATTAGGATGCGCCTGGAATTGTTTTCAATTTTCCACTCCATTTTAAGACCAGGTATTTTATATATTGTGATTCAAAATAAGCTAAAATTTTAAGATTTTGTTCGTAGAGGAATTATCATTGATCTAGAAAGTAGGTATGTATAGGTGTACATATTTCCATACAAACAGCTTCTTCTGTTCATATGGATATAATCTCAAACAAGCTTGCTTCGTCTCTGTGAGACATCTATAATATATCTTCATTAATGATAATCCCTCTGGGGACATGACAATGTGCTCTTGAAAAATGTCAACGTGCTCATATTGTTATTTTTTTCAATTTACCAATCATCCCAAGCGCAAGTCTAATATGCAACTTTTGTCATAAGACAGTCTGATTCTGATATGCCAAGATTGCCAAGCGAGTACTTCGTCAAATTGTAAGCGAGCCTACGCCATCTAGCGGCAGATTATGACAATACAAAGAGGGTTTGTGTCTTGGCTACAGACTGAGTCTTGGCTAAAATGTACAACATCGTACAATGGCGCGTCGTAGCAGTCACTTGTGCATTTGTAATAGAGATGGTCGATCATGAACGAACTGTTATTTAAGGACAGTTCACTTTACCGAACAAATGAACGGTATAGTTCACTATATTGAACGAATGAACGGTACAACTTAGATTACAGTAAAAGTGTATCAAGGTTTTATTACAATTTTAGATTTTACTCTTTATCTCTAATACTCAAGCAATGATAATAATAATAATAATTTAATAATCATATTGAATAATATAAATAGAAGTTACTAATATTTATTTTATTATAATTTTGTTTTTGTATTTTTAAGTACATACCTTCTTAGGTACTTACTATAATTTCATGTACTTACACTTAAAGTGGCTGTAATAATAGTTATTTATTTGACTGATTGTAAAAACAAATGATAATATAGGCTAGAAATAAAAGTCATATCTTGCTAACTGTATTTTACTTTTATAATTTTAAATTTTCAAATATTAGGTCCTTACATATGAAATTGGCGTTTAGTATGGGAGGAACATAAAGCCGATTTTTTTTAATTATAATATATTTATTTAATCAAAGTATGTACCATTGCTATCTATGCACTTTTGCCATCTCATAGGTAGTTCATCGATCCCTTTACTAAAAAAACCATTCGGACGGCAATCAATAAAATTTTTGAAGGCGGTTTGGACTGCCCCATCGGAGTTGAATTTTTTCCTTTGCAAGAAGTTATCCAAATTTCGAAAAAAATGGTAATCTGTTGGGGCAAGGTCCGGAGAGTACGGTGGATGTCTTAGACATTCCAATTGAAGCTCCTCTAATTTGGTAGCCGTCTGTTGTGCAGCGTGTGGTCTAGCGTTATCATGAAGCAGCAGTGGCCTAGAGCGATTAACCAGCCTCGGTTGTTTAGCAGCTAGCTTTTCCATCATGGTTTGCAGTTGCTGAAAATAGACATCTGCCGTAATCGTCTGGCCAGATTTAAGAAAGCTGTAGTGAACGACACCAGCAATAGTCCACCAAACGCTCACAAGTAACTTTTTTGGAGTCAATTTTCGCTTGGGGCATGGTTTGGCTGGTTTGGCAGGGTTCAGCCATTGCGATGAGCGCTTCCGATCATCGTACAGGATCCACTTTTCATCACAGGTAATGATTCGATTTAAAATCCCTTCATTATTGTGCCGGTTGAGTAATGCAACGCAGCAGTCAACGCGCGTTTGTTGATTTGCTCCACTCAATTCGTGAGGTACCCACCTTTCAAGCTTTTTCACCTTACCAATTTGCTTCAAGTGGATTAAAACAGTTTTATCACTAACACCGCAGCCTGCAGCTCACTCGGATGTGGTTTGCGATGGATCCGCTTCCACAATAGCCTGCAATTCTTCATTATCAACTTTGGTCTCCGGCCGTCCACGGGGCTTGTTCTGCAGGTCGAAATTTCCAGAACGAAAACGTTGGAACCAAAAACGCACTGTGTTTTCTTTTGCGGCACCGTCGCCATACACATCATTAATCCTTCGAGCCGTTTCTGCAGCACTGGTGCCACGGTGGAACTCGTACTCGTAAATAACGCGATATTTCAAGTTTTTCATTTTGTAAACTGAGTGACGCAAAGAAAAAAACAATTGAGGAAAAAACAAATGAATTATAATTTTCAAAACACAAGTACATGAGTAAATAGCTGTATAAATTTGGATTTGGAATTCCTAACCAAAGAGAAGATATTTGAGATCAAATTTGCCAGTACGGCAAAACGCCAATTTCATATGTAAGGACCTAATATTAACCTGTCATTTAGATTTAGACTATCCGAAACTTTTATATCGGTTTCGGTTACGGTTACGGATATTTTTTTATTTTGGATATCCGATAGTTTCGATTACGTTAACGGAGCTCCATAACATCCCTGGTTTATAAAAGGAGATTTTTCCATTGCGCGTGCCCCGCGCGCGCTCATTGGTTAAATGAAATTGCGCGCTTCTTATTTCCGAATACGCATTTCCGTCCTTTTTCATAAAAGTACCGTCATTTTTGTCGAGTTACAGCTAATAAACCAATAATTGTGATGATGAATAGAACACCTGTGCTTGCGATACGCAATACTCCTGCCATCTCTCGGAATTATTGTATACTAAAAACTCAAAGTAGTGAATGCGCTACAGCGTAATTGCAGCGATTTCATTTATGTATAAATAAAATAAATATATTATAGAACAATAAAATACTTACCGAATATATTGAGGCGTAAGTAAATTAGATGTTTAAAAAATACAATGATTTATGCAGCTACGTCTAATTATATTGTAAATCATCTGATAGTTCGGTTTTCTCAAACTTTTGATACAAAATAACATTTATTACAATACTTCTCTAAATACTAGGAAAGTCGCGTGGGTTTACGATTCAAATTTTTTCATCAAGGTCTTTGAACTGGACTAATAGACATGACAAACACTATATTTGCACAGCTTTAGAATTGTCAATTGAATTTATTGTTGGCCCAATTTTATTATTGTCTGCGAGCAGTGGCATTGCACAATATTTTATTTAAAAAATTCATGCTCATAACAAAGTTCTTTTTTATGTCAAAGATCCTATTGTCAAGATAATTGAGATTTCTCATTAAAATGGCTGCCAGGCAAACCGATTAAAGAAAGTCTCCAACCCATTTCAATTTCATTCGTGAAACGAACTTTGAAATAAATTTGGTGTAAAATTATACATAAACGTTTTTCTTAATTTTTCCCACAATAACAAATATTTTTCGAAAGGCATTAAATACGCCACTGTATTTCACTCACAAATTTCATGATGCGTAGACTGTAAATGATTTTCATTACTCATTTAGTGTTCGGTTCATGGGTTGCACGCCTTGTATCATATTATAATAAATTGTAATTATAAATGTAAAGTGTAATTATTATTATTTCCAATGAAATCACCTTTCAAAATTACCGCACTTAATCTGAAACTGCAGATTTCGCTATTATCGACAAAAAATTAAGCAAGATCAGTACTTTTATTTTTTTAAAACCATTTTTAAAACACGTAAATAATAGTTTTTGCTACTTTTTTCGTTTATTTATTTTAGTTTTAATTTTTACTGGTAAAGAAATTTTATTTGAAGCTTAAATAATTATTTTTTATGTGACGACATACTGCACTATCAAAGTTTCAACCAATAGGAGGCAAGCGAGTCAAGTCGGATCGATGTTTGGCCCTTTATTGCGTAGAGAATTTCTTCAAGGTTCCGCGTTCAGGACTTGGAATTGTGTTTCTAATTTTGCATATTTTATTTGGTGTAAGCTGAGCTATTTAAAAGTGAAAAACGTAAGTAAAGTATGAGTTTCCTCTCATAAATATTCTCTAAACGTTAATTTGTTTGTGATTTTTATCAATATACACGAGTTGGACTACTGGTTAGCAATATGGCGTCATGTAAATATCGAAGTTCCTCGTTTCGCATGACATTTCGGCGATGACACGTTTTTTGTTATTCTAGTGTTTGTCTAGTCGTTTTAATCTTCATTTTATGTTTTCTGTCATGAAAATTGGTGTTATTTTGCCAATAAATGCCCTGTAAATAAAGTTCAGGAATTTATTTTAGAAAAATTCTGAAAATAAAACCAGCTGTGCTAACTCTGCTTATAGAGAATTTTGGCATTTGTGTTCCCAGTATTCTTCAAATCTTAAATTGTAAGGTTTCATCATTCTTTTATACACATTCTCTAGTACTTAGGGGACTACATATTTATACCACAGCCCGGGCGCTGGACATAACTGGCAGTAATTATTACGAGATTTCCCTCCACAATACAATGTCTGGTTTTTAGTACTAACCGACAGTTATATTGCCGAGCGCTGTGTATCGAGGTTTTGTAACTTATCGATTTTTATTATACTAAAATAATATATTTTGCTCATTGCTAACTTAATTTTACATAAATAAACATGTCTCCTAAAACCGGTATATGTACATTTTTTATCTGCATTTTAAAATGACCTCTTGCAAAAGAAAATAGTTGACAGATTCAGACAAGCTTTGACACATTTCTTGCAATGATCTTAATGTAATTGAAGTTGGATTATAGAAATCTAGAAATTGTATGTGTGGTTTTAAAACGTTATACCTAGTGATAGTTGAAAAGGAAAAACTAGAGATAATAGTCAGTGAATTACTCATTGATGGTCAGTTGCTATGGCCAGACGTATTACATCTGAGTTCATTGCTGACGTCCTAACATTATTTCTAGAGTTTTTTTTTAAAGTTTCCAATTACCGCAATTTCAATTAGATACTTTTCAAATAAATAAATTAAATTAACGTCCCGTAAATTAAAAATACTCCTGACAAACATGTTACATAACATCTTGGATTATTTTATGAACTGGTGATATGAATGATAACATTTGTTATGCTTTTTTCCAGATGCCGCGCACACGTAAGCGCCACCACTCTTCATCTCGCTCGCGCTCTCGGTCTCGCTCCCATTCGTACGACACCAAGAGGCGTAGGCCCGAGGAGTCACCATCAGAGGCATCGTACCGCAAGAGATCCCGATCACACAGGTAAGGTTTATTCTTGTCTCTAGGAAATGGAAACAATAGCGGCTCGTGTCTGTAGTTCGTTGTTTTATATTCAGTGTTTAGGGTCTGCGCGTCTTACACATATAATTTCAAATAACAGTTATTTAAAAATTTGTATGTTGGTATGATCCACTAACGATTATGTGAATGGTACAGGTGCCATACATAACATATTCTCCTGTTCGAGAAAACGCTATCATATATATCTATTTCTACAATTCTGAGTTGTCTTCTTAAGAGACATTCTTTTTTGGTCATTGTAGCTCTATTCTATAGAAGTTAATTCTTTCCACACCTTCTTCCGTTCATTACCGTGGCTGCAAATGTGGTGTGCTGGTCTACATGACCCAATCATTTTTGCTTCTTCTTGAGAATAAGTCTTTTTCCATCTATTCTTTCTAAAATGTGACCATTTTTTTCTTTTCTACTATCACCAGCTTAACAATGTTAGGGCTTCCAATCTAGTCTCTTTCAATTTTGTTTCGTTGCTTCTTCAAAATCCAAGCAGCCGCTACGCCTAATCTACGGGATGTTTCATAGCTAGTAGCAAAAACTTCGTTCAATTTTTAATAGAAAATATTCCTTACACTTTGGGTGAAATGTCGACAGCAACGTAATGGCGCTGATGATGGCTCCATAACTATTGACAATGGTTCCAAAACTATTGACGATTACTCCGTAACTATTGATATTTCACCTAAAGTGTGAAGAATACTTTTTATTCAAAATTGAATGAAGAAGACTCTTCAGAGTTTTTGCTAACAGCTACGAGACAACCGTACATTTTCTATTCAAGATCTTTCTTGATACTTTAATTATTTTGTTATTAAAAGGATGTTTATTGTGAATGGTAGTTTTACTCTGACTTATTCTCTCCCTTATTTCTTTTTAACTTCTCCCATTCTATTATGTAATTACACCTTAAGTATGGATATTTTTAATTTTAAAAGGAAGGAATATGGCATTATTTTAAAAGTATCCAAATAATGTTTTCACCATCAAAATTAACCTGTTTATATTTTCTCCAGCTTCTGCGTTTGCCTCTTCTATAAATATATTAAATATTGGCCCTGTCCTGTTATGGATACAGTAAACATTACTGGTTTTATTTGTATGTTTTCCCCCCAAGGTGATCAAAGAATAATTTTCTCAATTTGCGGACGAATTCAAGTGGTCGAAACCACTTGATTAGTTGTTGTCGGAATAAAATCGCTTAGGAGATAAGTGTTTGCCATGTTACTGGAAAAGCTTTAGGAATGAAGTTCTTTTGTTATCTATTCTTATTACCTTGCAGTTTTTAATATATTTTGATGATAAACTCGGCAAAAAAATATCCAATAGAACAGATAACAGAAGGGATACTCAGATTGGATTACCATACATACTGTATGCTTTACTTTTACTATTTTAGTACTTGGTAGTTTACTTGTAATCACCATGCTTGTCAATTATGAATGGTGGATGTCAATAATTATTAATAGTAAAAGTTTGTCCATTTCCATGGCTTTGTGCTTGTCCGCACATTGGTCAAGAGGACATAAACATAAAAGAGGTATGTTATTAGTTAAAGATCATAATTTCTTTATTTTATTTCATTGTTTGAATGGTTGAATAAGCAATACCGTAAATAAATGAGATTCGTTCATTGTAAAAAGTGTACTTCAAATTGACCTATTTATGATGTGTTTAGCAAGAGTGCTACGCATGCATTTCTCTAACAAAGCGAAACAGAGACTCTTTCAAATTTATTGATATGCAAGCAAAATATTAATATCCAGACGTTGCTCTAAATTTTTAAATATCTAGTCTGCATATATTTTAAACGGCCGTTTGCAATCGTATAGTTGTGTGTGTGTTTCGAGGAATAACGATTTAATATTTTTGTATGTATTAAACTCGTTGAAATTAATTTAAAATATGTAGATAATGTTTTTGTGAAATTGGTAAATGTTCAAAAGTGTTTCAACGAACTAACAACATTCGACAACTTAAAATAAATTAAGAGCATTTATCGCTTATGAAAACTGCTGATTGTAAAAGAAAACTCCAATGGGAATACCACACACAGTTTACGATCTGATTTTAATAAAAAATCCAGCAAAAAGTGGCAATTGAGAGCGTGTGCAGAATTTATTGATATTAATCGCATTCTTTAACGTTTAATTTAATCGCACGGCACACATGCTAAATATCAATAAAATTTTATGTTTGCATGCAATCATTGTTAATTTTCCACATAAATATGAACGCTAAATAAATTAGTATTACAATATAAAGAATAATTTATTTTTCAAATACATAAGTAGTTGATAAAAATGTGTGAGCGTTGCATTACAGCTGCCAGCAAAATAACTAGCATTGATTGTGTTGTTAGGCGGTGCAATAAATAAATAGGTATGCGATAAAAAAATCTATTGAAATAAACAACGAACCACCGCAGCTTTGTGATAAGATTGAGTTGTTTCTACTCGGAAAGTGATTGTGTATAGACTCTCAAATATGTATTATTTATACTCTGATTTTGTATGCAAATTAGCCATATTTATCTTCAGTAACAAAATGATTACTACAACATTGTTTATTAATTTTAAAAAAGCATCCACATTTTTCTGATACAAAGGAGGTTTATCATTCGAGGACTGCTACAGTGCTGTCAGAGGCTCGGCAATGAGAATAAATATGGAAAATTATTGTCACGGCTGAGACTCCGGCGCCCTTGGCTGTGTTTTTCTTCCTATTCCGCAAACGTATGCAGTAATTCCGCCAAGTCTGCTGCAAGTCATAGGAATATGTTTTATAATTTAATGTATGCATGTCTATTTAATAAAATAAAATATTTATTTGCATATAAACCGGTTTTGGGTGCGCTGGTACAAAAGGTGTTTTATCCTGTGTCTTTCAGCTGTAAAGTTTTCTTCACTTTTATAGGACGGCGCCATCTGTTGACACTCCTAGCAAACGTTTTCCATCTTTCCGCACAGATGTCAGTAACGTGCAGCTGTCGCGATATATCATAGATCGTTTTTTTCTAACTTCGTATTAAATTCTTGGTTATCTGTGGGATGTATTTATTTTAGTTAAATTTTACACCCTGGGGGGTGGTATATTCAACTTGGTTTATAGTAGTAACAGTTCGTTTAATATTTATTTTGATGAAAATGGGTTGTTTGATTGGTGGAAAACCGAAAACTATACTTTAAATGAAAGATTATGCAACGGGCATTTACCAGAAAAGAATTAGTTTATGCTTAACTACATGATCCATTAGTTTAATGGAATAATTTAATGTCCCCTATTTTTTTTCGATGGACAACAATTTAAATAATCTATTCGTTTTTTGCCTTTTCTAAACTGTATTAAAAAATATTTTTTTTCGTTTAATGGCTTAAGTTGTTATGCTAATTTGTTTAAGATAATTTTGCAAAAGTAATGCTGATTTTAGATAAAATCATGCACGGTAGTAACTGATCCGTGGGTGGTGAGTGAAGTTTCAAACCAAAATTATTTTCACCGCCGTTTGCGACTGGAATCTGTTTTTATTTTTCAAACAAAACGTATGTAAAATGGCGTTTTTATTAATTAACTCAATTTTTAATAAATGGTATTACCTCTAAGTATTTTTGTTAAAAGATAAAAATATTATAACCGATATTTACCTAATAAGTTACATACTAAAATATTTTATTTGCAAGTAAAATTATTTTTCAGAATCGTCATGTTATAAATTATGTTTTATTTCTATGATTGTAGTAAGTTATTGAATCTATTATTTCCAATATTTTTTTAACAATAGTGTTTTGAAAATATTCATGTTATTTATTATCTATTAGATTCATTAATGTCTCGGACTTGATCTTTCTAAACCCTCAGTCCTCATCCTGGCCTTTGTCCTCGCGTGTTCCCATCGGTCACCAGTTCCTACAGGCTGTCCTTCCCTTCTAACGATGTGCCCGAAATATTTCCCGCGTGTTGTGGATAGAGAATGCAATCCCGATCCCGCGAGATTCGAGGCATTTTACGAGATCAATCCCGAAAAATCGGACGAGATTATCGGGATTGATCAGCATTTTTTATGTTTTGTGTCTTTAATTTTATATGTCTATAGAGCTTTTAGTAAGTACTTAAAACTTATGTTCATGTCATATTCTAACTAACTAACCATCCCTCCGTTTCCCCGCAGGGGGAGGCAAAGAGAATTGAACGCCACACTCTTCTATCCTGGCACACCACTTTTGGTTCGGCCACATTCATACATCTTTCTCACACACGTTCTACGGTTGTTGCGGCTTTTAACAGGGCCATCCTCAAATACTTGTAGTACCTGATCGTGCCAGGTCTTTCGCGGACGCCCTCTATTCCTGTTGCCTTCAACACTCGCCTCATATATTTTCTTAACCATCCTTTCCTCGTTCATACGTTCCACATGACCAAACCATCTCAGCACTTCTTTCTTTATTCTATCTACCACACTACAGCCAGCATTGCATTCACTTCTAATTTGTTCATTCCTCACTCTATCGACCAAAGATTTTTCACACATGCATCTTAGTGACCGCATTTCCACCGCATTCAGTCTACTTTCATTCCTCTTTTGCCAATTCCAGGCTTCACTTCCATACATAAGGGTTGGCACTAGAACTCCATTATGTACCGCTAGTCTTGACAGATTCTTATTGTCATATTCAAATAATGAAAATAGCTTTGAATAATATTTGCTGTATTTTATCAACCTAACATAGTAATAAAAACTAGTTAGTAGTTTTTACTCTCTACTACATTGACTGATTGATGTTTGGAAAAACGTCTACAAAAACTTTAATGCAATGATTAATAATGAACATTTGATTAAAATTGCTTATATATAAATGCAAGACATTGTCGTTAATTGCTATTCAGCTCTATAAACAAACAAAAAAACACAAAAGTATTCGGGATCCCGATCCATAGGGATCCCGCGGGATTGGAAATTCAAATCTCGAGGGATCCCGAAAGGACAATCCCGACTCCATTCCCTAGTTGTGGAGTCTACATCACACGATGCACCACGTCTTCGACGCGCATTTTAATTTCCTAACCTTATTAGTGAATTATATTACGACAAAAAAAAAATCTCTAGACTATTACGTATCAACCTAATACGTAGCTAATAATAAGTAGCTTGTTGGTCTTGTGGTTAGGACACTGGCCTCGTGATCCAAAGGTTGCGGGTTCGAACCTCACTCCCGACTAGCAAGTTAGTCCTATTTTCATAGCACAAGCGCTTAGCTTAGTTTGAAAATAGTAAGAATATTGATGTGACACGTATTCCGTGTTCACATCTCTATTTTTTAAAAAAAAAAAAAAAAAAAGTATTGTTGTTCTGCGCCTGTTTATTTCGTGACCCAGCACCGAGCTGTCTTCTTCATTCTTGTGGAAAAGTTCTCCGATTTCGTCTTCGCTGGTTGTGCGATGGCGGACGGAAATGCCACCACCGCGCGCGGGTCGGAATCAGGAACGAAATATTTTCATTTCCTATCTCTGCCAATGATGGATGATATGCTGACACCCGAAATATATAAGTACACCGAGCTAGCTACGTCCACAGCTGATATATTGTACTTGCAGCGGTTTTCCTAGTAGGTCGAATGCGGATCCGATCTCCAATTCTCCCGGCTTCGTCGAATCCGGAACAGATCGATCCGTCTGTTCCGAAAGGCTTTTTTTAAAAAAAAAATATTTATTAGAGACATTAACAGGATAATAGGTACATGATACTCTAATAATAATAATGAAGACTATGCCCATTATCCCAATTACAAGTGTCTTCGGCACACTCTAGTAACATGTATTTGTATCTTTGCATTTAAGCATATTTTACATGTACATTTATGTGTATTATATATTTAGTGTTTGAATGTAGTGCGATTAGTATTTAATAAATAATTGATTTAATGGATCTATAGGTTCAGGTCATCGTTTAGAAAATGGATGTTGTGTATGAGTGAGTTTTTGAACGATGATAAGGTATCTGCAAGAATATCAGCATAAATGTTAGGGTCAGCACGATACATGTTATATGTGCAACACGGCCTTGTGATGGGAGAAAAGTAACCAACGTTATTAGCGTGCCTGTGTGAACTGATGCTTCTACGTCGAATTCGGATATCACACGAAAAGGAACGTCAATTCTTGGTAGAAAAGACACCGGCACACACCGCTTTCCAACTGTCACTGGTCGGATTTATTAAAGCTTTAAATCCTGGCTGGTGGTTGGCGCAGAATACGTCGGATGTCAGTTTCGACCAATCGAAATCGTTTCGCGGCCGGCGGTCGCGAAACACTGGTCGTAATCATTGTGGTATTGCTTGCCCAACATAAATTGGCGTGCGGCGACTTTGGAACTAAAACCTGCCCCGCCCGCACCCTGCCCCTCGCCCTGTCATTCAGTTCAATTTCGTATTTGCTCGGGAGCTGACATCTTGATTACCAAGTCCATGGCATGGTGCAAGAACAATTGCCAATGAAGTGTTAAAATTTTGCGAAGCTGAAAAAGCAAATAATGGACCGATATTACCTTTGACAAAATTGGCAGATAGAGCGGCCGCCATTACTGTTTCGTTTCTTTAGAGTTGCCCGACCTAATTTTTAGTAAAGGCTCTGACACCGGTCACCGGACATTATGTATTGTGTAATAAATTTACACCCTGACAACTTGTGTTACGCGACAGGGACGCCCTCCCTCGCACGCCAATTGACAGTTTTTCTGCCCTTCCGACGAAACGAAGCGGCGCTGTTTTCCTTCGCCCGCCACTCCCACCCGGGGTCATCCCGTCCAACTTTTCAGGAGAGCAGAAATGTGTGCGGGGATATTCTGCACTCGACCTAACCCTACGCATTATCTACCGAGGAAAGCGGTGGGCGTGCCGGCGAGCCGCGGCCGTCCGTACAAGGCGTCGCCGCAAATGTCTCAATGTGTCACGACGTTCGATCAGATCTGACAGCCGATACTGACTGGTTTTCGACGGATTTTTTTTTTGTTTGTTTGCATTTCGCAAATTATCACTCGCGTTTGTGGACTGCCCACGCGGGCGCCCGGGGAGGTGACCGGGTACCCACGTGTCTGGTTCTAGTCGGCGAGTCCTCGGAGCTGGAAACTTTGCGGATCGGGTCTGCGGTCAGACGGCCGCAGACCGCACGGAGGTCTGTTTATATTCAAACATTTGTACTTGCATAAATGCCGAGTTGAATCGATTTTTTTATTTTAGACATTTGGATAACGTGGAGTGCTGCGGTTGCGTTTCTATTAATATTATCCTCGCGCAAATTCGTAAAAATTACCACATCGGTGCTTAGCTTACTTAGGACCATTTTGCTTGAGAACTTGACTTGAAATAACGATAATAGGTTCCTTCAGAAAAAAGTTTAAACTATCAAAAGAAAGAAAGACACATCCTACAGTTTAAATAGCATTTTTAAAAAGGATAAGAAATCATTCACGAAGGGAGTACACAGTTTTAAATAACTCGGTTAAGTAAAATAGGAATTAATTTAAAATATACACGGAAAATCAGTTAAATAAAACAGTATAATGTGAAAGATGAAAAAAGTACATAAACCTATGAATAAAACATTAAAATATTTCATTTTTAACACAAAAAACTATCACTGTCGAATCGACCGCATATTTCTTTTGAAAGTAGTCAAGCCGTCTTGGAATACATGTACAAACATGCAATTATTTGCATGCATTTAATTTAGCGCACGAAATAAATATTAACGTCCGAAATCACCGATGAATCGGCATAAACCGATGCTCGCTTCTAAATGCGATATTTTCTAAAAATTCTTGTTATCGTCCGAAAAATATGGTAAATAAAATATATTGCTCCAGCTTCCGAGGCGCCCTCTTCGTTAACGCAATGTTTTAAATTTGTAAGATGCTGCGTGGGAGGAAAGATCATCAATGGAAGGCCTTTGCCTTTTTTTATCGGTACTTGACGAAGATCGCTCGTTCATAGTACCAGCGCATCACAGTGCGATGTTAAAGTATTCATTCGCTACAATCGCGCAATGATTTGATATTTTTGCGAGCATTTACATAGAAATATTTGTAAGACTCGATCATCATTAAGGTATTTGATGACGTCATATTTAAACGTTAACAAGATGAACAGTTAGTCGTGGGAAACTTATTATTTCTTGTGATCCAGGGTCGCAAGTTCTTCGATCTAGTTGGAACGATAATGAATGCGAATCAAATTCCTGGAAAATCAAAGGACGACATTTCATTGCACCTGCGATTCTTCGACCACAATGCGCATTGTCATCCATGGATAGAAGAAGCTCAATGTTTCATCGCTCAATTTGGAAATCTAAAAGAAACCAATATTTTTGGAGTAATTTTCAACACAATAAACTATACTTATTTAAGATATCGAACCACTAAAATATTAAGAAACGAATTGTCAAACAGAGATGCCATATTGGTGATCCACGTAGATATCAATTATTATGGTCCAGGGGAAAGTGTATCAAATTTATTAAAGAGTTAAGGTTATTATTACGGTCGTTAGACATATTTAACTGTAAATGGTTACGTATATTTTATACGAGCATAGGACAAACCAAACGCAATATCGCTACACGTTTGAAGGAACATATTGGAGCAATTAAAAACAACAACTCCAATTTACGCCCCCGCACACGGAAACATTAATCCGTCCGCCCTATATCTCCGCGGGTACAGGCCGTTCTCCTGATGACGTTGAATACGACTTCAACGAAACGTCGAGAATCGTCTCTCGGAAAGCATACGGTTCGTATAAAATATCCGTAACCATTTACAGTTAAATATATCATATTTATTTGAAAAAATCGTCGAATTTTGTGTGAATTTAAGTGACGCAGCAGAGGGGACACTGGTGAAGGTGTCTGTCCCCATCGCGCTGGTCGACACTGCCGCAGACGACAGCGGACTGTTTTAGGAATGCCACCGAACAAGAAAAAGACGTTTCAATCAGCCACCAACGGGAATATTAATCTTTTGCACACCGTGTATATTTTCTCATAGCCCTTGTATTGCTTGCCCAACGTAAATTGGCGTGCGGCGAATTTAGAACTAAAACCCGCCCCGCCGGTAACCCGTCGCCCTGTCATTCAGTTCAATTTTGTATTTGACGGGATCTGTGACATCTTGATTACCAATTCACACTGAATTATTGTTCAAAACATCCTAAACGGTCCGGGATGGTGCAAGAACAATTGCCAATGAAGTATTAAAGTTTTGCGAAGCTGAAAAGGCAAATAATGGACCGATATTACCGTCTAACAGTTTGACAGATGGAACGGCCGCCATCACTGCTCGGTTTCTGTAGTGCTGCCCGACCGATATTTCTGTTAAAGACTACGACACCGGTCACCGGACATTTTGTACATTATGTACTGTGTAATAAATTTACACCCTGGCGACTTCTGTTACGCGACAGGGACGCCCTCCCTCGCGCGCCAATTTATAGTGGTACGTCTATACCCTCTCGTGCGGGCCATCGACGCCGGACCCTCGTGCGAGAAAGTCTAGTGAGGTGTACGTATTTTTTCGGCCTGCGCGCTCGCTAGAAGCACTGCCTCACCACGCAACGGCCTCGCGAAGGTCGCGGAGTTGGCTTTTTTTTTTCTCCTTTCCGTTTCGCGGCCGCCGAGCGAAATTACCTTCAAACAAATATGCTAAGTGAAAATGAAGTCATTTCGAACAAACTATTTTTTTTTCGTCGTTGAAATGGTTCACATTTTTGTTTACAGTGTTCGTTCCTTTAGTAATGGGTTGTACCACCATGAGATATACTCTTTTTATTATCATAGTTTATGGCGTACATTGGTTGATACTTTTCATCTACAAATTGTTTTGACAATTTCAAAATAATGGAGTTGTGTGCTGTCCGTGACGCGCGCAGCTGGTGAAGATAATCATATCGCCAGGGTTTGAGTGGAATGAAAAAGTTAATTACTTTCTTGTTAGATTATGTAATGTCTATAATGTGTAGCACATAAAATGAAAAACGATTTTTTTATTCAGTTTAAAAATAATTTTATTTTTTTCCAAAAAAAATTATAATTAGCAACACATACAATGTAAATAATGTTAGTAAGATATGTTTAAAATTTTATCAATTTACCATCACGCCGTTTTCCGTGGGGGTAAGCAGATAGGATAAAGCGCCACACTCTTGCCTCACCCACATTCATACATCTTTGCATGAAAGCTCGATCGTTGTTGATGCTTCTAATTTTTTTTTAAATAGGCATAATAGTTTTTGAGATATTTCCTCCACCAGTTTGATAGAGGGATTTCCGATAAAATAAATAATGAAAGCCAAATAATAATGAAATTCGTTTAAAAATCCACCTACCACGTTGGATTCTAATAGCTTTCATTTAGTCAATTTTTGGAATTTTTGAACAAGTGGTAACTCCAATTACCTGTTTTTTTTTTAAAATGTCAAGGTTTTGTCCCCGAAAATCGACCTATGGGGGGGGGGTGTTAAATATGAATTATGCCGACGGGGGTTAATTTATGATACAGACACCTGTTACTGGACATTTTTGGTCTGTCCTGTAAGCGT
Source organism: Agrypnia vestita (assembly GCA_016648135.1). Taxonomy (NCBI): domain Eukaryota; kingdom Metazoa; phylum Arthropoda; class Insecta; order Trichoptera; family Phryganeidae; genus Agrypnia; species Agrypnia vestita. The sequence continues at coordinate 134,352 of JADDOH010003404.1, read as the reverse complement.
TTCTAGGCCCTATTTATTTTTATTTCGTTCCTTTTTTCTTTCTTATTTCCCCTATCTCTGATCTGACGTAGCCCTCTGGATACGCTGTCCTTCGCAATCGCTACTTGCGATATAAATCCACGTCGCTCGGTGGACGAAAGGTGACGGCAAACATTAGGAAGAATGTGACGATTGTGAATTACACAAGTGAGAAACAGATTTTAACGCGAGTGCTGGTGGTAATTCACAAACGTGACCATGACGCAGATGACAGAGATCGAATTAGATGCAAAATAAAGTAAGATATTACAGTGCATGCAATTTTCCTAGTTGAATATTGGCGATAGTTAGGTGTTTTCAATTAGTCATCGGGTAATGTTGCAAGCCGTGTAAATTACCTGTCAGTAATTTGATTACGTTTCACGAGACCAGCGTAATAGTTACAGGTGGTTGAGTTTCGTTTTAGAAATTGGCGACATTATCGATTATTTAATCAGTATTATATAACAGTTAATCATCAATATTATTGGGATTATGCAATCCGACACTAGCGTATCACTCATATTTGACAAAACTTTCATAATTTTAGGGGCTGTGGATAAGTGAATAAACTTATTCGGCGATTTAAAAATTTTCATATATTAGGTGTACCCATAGTAATCAATTATTTAAGTGGCAACAAAAAAAGAATTTAGCTACATTTTATTTTATTTTTAATCGATTTAATATCCATCGTTACCTAGGACCTTTTGCCATCTTGTTGGCAGACTTTTAAGAAAAATATGCTTCTAGGTGTTGTTTTTAAAGCGTCATTATCAGACCCTACCGAGCGCCCACTTCGATCGACATCAGACAAGTCAAAATCACCATCGGAAAATTTTCTAAACCGACGTTGGCAATTATTTACTTTTAATACGTCTCCATACACATCACAAATTTTCCTTGTTGCAACCGTTGCACTAACACCCGATCGAAAATGAAACAGCATGCAATGACGTAAATTCTTCAGTTAGTTGAATGTCCGCCATTTTACAATAGAGTAATAAAAAAAAATTAATTTAATTGTCACAAGTCACAAATTGCGTATTAAATACGTCTTTACACGTTCACTTTACTGAGCTTGACTGAAGCAAACTAACATTCCACACCAAAAATAATTGATTACTTATGGGTACACCTATTATATATTGTAGATTATAAAAGCGAAGGAAGCTATATCCAAAAAATTCAAAAAATGTTTTGAATGCAGTCACCGGGTCTAAAATTGAAATTTATTTAAAATGTACTTAAATATACATTTTATGTATCTATCTTCCAAAATCATGTTATCTATAAATTTATAGACTATATTTCCAATAAAATCTCGAATTCAGTACATTATTAAGATACTGCTGCCTTTGCTTTTATACCCCACATATCTCGTCCGTGAATAATGATTTGTGTGGCGTTTTTCATTGTCATTTAACGAGAGCGCGTTTCACACATGCACATAATTCCCCTCAAGTGTAAGCCACATTTTGAACATAATCAACTGAACTTTGCGTATTCAAATAGTTACCTACTTCCCATCCAGCTATTCTGTATGATGAATATGATTTTCTTCCTGTCATTACTGTCGTATAAAAATGTAAAAAGTTTTTGTTGCAATAATTGTTACTCTGGCATTAGCGTGTGCGCTCGCGCGAGTGTCGGTGCCGAGTCGCCATTATGAGACAGACAGGTCCTTGTACCTGCGGTGGGCGGCGCCCCCTCCCGCTGCAGGCGATGCACCGCTGCAGCCGGGGACCGGTTTCGCCAACGTAACAGGTGAACCCTGCCGCGGGACCCGAGCTCTGGCGATGTTATCCTCGCGGTGTTGGCTTAGCAAACGATTCCGATCGATGCTTCATTCGATCCTGAAACAAATCGCCCCCACCACCCCCCCTTTCAAGAAAGAAATACGGAAACGTTTTTTTTTTATAACAAAATATGTATTCGTTTCATTGTCATATATATGAGATATCATTGCCAGCGGCGATATCTATGTATACTGTGTCATATGAATAGGCATGATGATAGTGTTAAAGAATTAAAGAATAAGTGGTTTTAGAGAAGAAAATATTTTGAAACGATTCCAAAAAATGATCCAGTTTTAATATACGCATTGAGATTAATAAGATTTTCAATAAAATAAAAGTGTGAAATTGTGCAATCCGCCATTTTAACTGAAACACCGGTTAGAGCGAATGACGTCACGCCATGTCTTTGAACCGTCGCCATAGACACAATGCAGTGTTTACTGGGGCTTGACGTCACGTAGACGAAATGACAGCTGCGGGCGTTATGTAGATGAAAATGCGTAATTATTTGCGTAAAAACTTTTTACCGAAATAATATTATTTCCTATAATAGTAGACGTGTACCTACAATATAAGAATGTTATTTCAAAATCTGTCATCATGCCTATTACAAATTTTTGACTATAGATGGCTGTGCGTCAAATAAAATAAATGAAGAGGCAATAGCGATATGGAAAAATACACAATACTATGAAATAAATTAAATGTTCGATTTTTTACTTTGCGTAAACACATATTTACCGTTATCATGTCGATTTAAAAAAATTGTCGCATAAACAAATGTCAAAAACAGAATTTTCAGAGAACTATTTCTAACAATTTCTAAATGTGCAAACTCACCTCAGAAATTAAAAAATAAATATTTGTTTGGATTTAGACGGTCTCCTTAGGGTACCCCTGCAGTTTCAGTTTTAAAAAAGCGGTTTATTTATGAGTTGGCTCGATGCGCTCGGCGGTCTTCCAGTACGTCGCACCTTCGCGGCATTTTGCCGCAGCAACGGAATTTTTCTATAATCCTCTATAAAATCGGTAATTAAATATTTTCTACCGAGAGTGGAGCGGATACCTACCAGCCTGTCAGTTTGGACCCTTCAGCTTTCTCGTTTACTTAGCGGATGCCCTACGTCTACTTTTAGAAATGAATATCGTTTTTTGCATTGGTTCCTTGTATGACATGAGGGTAGAATGCTCTGCGCCTTTGTCATATCGTCTTCAGTTCAAGCAACTGGCCAATGAATGGTCAGCAAAGAATTTTGAAGAGAAAAATATTAACCCTAGCAAGCAGCCCTAAACATTTGCAATGAAATGCAGTATTTTTTCAAAACAATTTAAATTTTTGAATAATATTTAAGTTGAAGTTATTTTTGCATTTTAAATATACAATTTTTCGAAGCGTTAATTAATTTCGATTGATCCGCTACCCGGTTAATGTCACCTCGGATAACCGAGAGCTTGCTGCATTCGCAACGGCTCACTGGCTTCATGACGGAAAGCCACTCAACGAGGACTCCAATTAATTAGTGCCGGGACTGTTGCGTGATGTAAAATATGGATGTCCTTAGCCTCGTTCGCCGCCAACCTTTGGGAAGCGCTGGAACCCATTTTGTAATTAAACTCTACACTCTGCATTCTGTGTTTTATCTTTACCGATGTTCATTTTATGAATAATATTTTCTTGATTCAATGTTCATAATAAATTTCATGTACAGGGTTATATGGAAAACATTAATAATCTCGCAGGACTATATTCCTGTTTTAATTATGAGTCGAAAATGTTCAAGCAAGCATGATCTAATGTCGATAATTATGGAGATATGCGACATCTTAGTTTGCACATTTTTGCATGATGTTTTGTTGATGGACTTAAGAGGTAAGGTTTTTTTTTAAATATTAAAACGCGTTTTTCTCAAAACTATATTTTTCCGGTCGGCGACTGTCATTTCTCCGAAACCACTGAACCGATCTTCACGAAATTTTAACCAATTATTCTACACAGTAATAGCTTCAGCGCCTTCTACAACCTAATCAACGTTTTGATTTTTTTACTGTTTTTTTGGGGCCAAAAACAGTGGAAAAAAAACTTCATTTTCGTTATCAAGGTTTATGTTTTTCAAAAGTGTATTTGCTGAGATGAATAAACCTAATATGATTTATGACGATACCGCATATCAAAAATCAAATTAAAAAGTTTGGTCTCGAAAGCCGCACGGTGTCATTTGCCGCGAGTGTCATTTATTTCACTTTGACCTCGCAGTTGTTAGCGGTTGTTAGAAAACAATACAGATTATCGTCATTGTCGCGAATTTCTTTTCGCAAATTGTTTTTGCGGTCAGACAAATCGGTTCACAGCGCCAGAAGCGCGCTGCGCCGACTGGCCCGGGGAGCCATCTGTCAGAGCGACACGCGACGCGCGTCACTACGTCTACAACGAACGCACCAAGGTACAGCTACATATGCTTATTACTGGCATGCTCATTAGCATGCTCAAAACTAGCATTCCCTAACGAAACTGTACACACTTGCTCATTATTAGCATGCTTATTTAAGCATGCTCAAAGCTAACAATCAAGCACACGTGCTAATTAGTGGCATTATTTTTACTTATGAACTAGGAACTCTAGTTCAAAATTGAAACTTTGCAAACTGAAATAGAAAATTCAAGTGAACCAATAAATCAAAACAGTTCCTGGGTTTAATCAAACACACATGCTTATTAGTGGCATGCTCTTGTCATAGAATAGAGAAGATCTCTAGTTCAAAATTGAAACTTTGCAAACTGAAATAGAAAATTCAAGTGAACCAATAAATCAGAATATTTTTGATTTTGGTTTTTATAATTTTTATTGTAAGATTTGAATCATTCATGTCTTTTAAATAAAGTTTCATAAACATTATTTCTCACTATATTATTTTTACACGACGGTGACTGAGTATTCCAGAGACATTCGTGATTCCTATAATAAGTCACGAAAAGTAATGTTTTATCATCTCCCCAACGCGCCATATTTGTTTCATCTGTCACGGACTGAGAAGATCGCATTGATAATCGATACTGGCCGCGAATGATATAAGCATGCTCGTAATAAGCAAGCCTGTTCACACATGCTCAAAAGGTACCCCTTCTCATGGTGAATGAATGACATTAGCATGCTCATAAATCAACCGGCCGTCGATATTTGAGCATGCCACTAATAAGCAAGGGCTAAAGAAGGTCAATACTGCGCATGCTCACGTGCCACTAATAAGCCTGTGTATCAGTACCTTCATACAGCAAATCAAACACGTACAAAAAATGTTACATTTTGTTTATTCTTTTGCGTCATTTTTTCTGTCAAGTTATCTTGAAACGGAATGAATGTGTTTTTTTATTATTTGTACGGCGTAATGTGAATATTTTTTCAGGTGTTTTACTTTTGCAGAACGGCGGTGTGTACGCATTTGATTTAAAGATAACTGCGTATGTTTTAGACTCGACCCCGAATGACGGCAGATTTTGCTTGCATAGGCTGATAATTTTTTGCATACCTCGAGAGTTGCACGCGCGTCATGTCCGCTAGTGATTCATATTTGCAAGGCGATGGCTGGTTTTTTATGGTGCATTATTTTTTTTTTCAATGTCTTTATTTTAAATATCTACACGGAGCACATGTCGCGTGGGATGGAATCTTATCCAGTGAGTTCTGTCATTATTATAGGAATGTTCGCCGCAATTCATGTACAGACAGACGGCTGCGAATTTTGGACATGCCCTGATTTATAACCCGAGATTTATTTACACCCAATAGCACCCACTCTACTCAAAACGTGAAGTGTTTTTTTATCACAAACAAATTAAATGAAATGTACCCGAAGACAGGCGATAAAAAATTTAGTGTTTTTTGATGCAGATTTACAAGAAGCCGCCATGAATACGGTTATCGAGAGTTCAGAAACGCTATAGAAATGTGGTGCTAGCGACGAATTTCAAACATTGTTGAACTTTTAGCAGGGCCGCCCTGTGACGTATATTTTATTTGATTTGTTTCGATGTTCTAGTGTCTGATCCTTGAGCGGATCTGGTCAGAGTAGTTACAAAGGAAGGAAATTATTCTTCATGATCACAATGATTTTCTGTTCGGATCTGAAGAAAAGTTTTGTACTTCTCTTTGTCACATTTTCACACAAAACGATTCACAGTTTGATCCCTTACTTGGATCTGAAGAGAGAATCTCTTTCTCACACTAGTCACAAATTAATGAGAAAATAGCACACGTGTTTCTCCTTTCAAGCCTTTATCGATTCTGATTACAGCTTGAAGGATCGCTAGATGGTGCTCTAACACCACCTTTCGCAGATTCCGTCTTTTCATGCTACCTTAACCACTACGTCTTATTTTCGCAGCATCACTTCCAAACCATCTCAAGGCCTTTTCTTAATTCATGGCTTGTGATACAATCTGATCTGCGATTTATTTTCACCCCTAATTTGTTAATTCTTTACGTCATCGTACACAGATTATCTTCAAATGCGCCTGATCGAGCTTATTCAATTTACTTTCGTACTTCATTGCCTCACTTATATTAGGGTTAGCGCAAGAACTGCGTTATCCAGCGCTAGGCCAGAAATAGCCAAATAACAAGAAGACCAGTGTTATGTCTACACAGTATCAAAAGCAAATCATATTGTCACGTGTCGTGGCTGCAGGAGGAATTAAAGAAAACGCTGGGATTTAATACAGGATTTATCGAATACCGATTAATTAATTAAACTAACGTACAAAGTCACTTATCACTATTAAATGCAACGCTATTCCTTAAATTAAACTATTTCGCAAATTTATCACTCGTAAATAGACACTTTATATTAGCTTTAACACTTCATTCACTGTTAACTAGAATATTCCATCAATTTCCACACTTATTAATTTCGCTTCGGTTTTATTTCGCTACGTAAGAACTTTCCGGAATATTCGCTGTCGAATTACGGCCCGCCCGGCCGTCCTGGCAACTCGCGGCTACCTTCGCTTCTGTTGTAGCTGTCAGCTGTGTTTTCGAGAAGTTCCTCGCGTTTTCCAGACTTTACCAGCGAGTACTCGTAATTTCCAGATTTTGCTGGAAAGTTTGCAGACGTCACTCGAAAGTTGGAGGTGATTCCAGATCCTTCGGTAGTATTGTCAAACTTCAAACAACTGTTGACAGAAGTGCGCGACTCCTTTTAGCCTCGTTACAATATGTTGATAAATCCAGTTCAATCCACTTGCAGTGAGTTCGCTCGTCCGTGGGGCGGTGCTTCAGTAGCCGCGTCCGAGCTTTCGCTGTTTGCCATTTGTCAGCAACAGTCGTGTTGTTTGTAGAGTCTGCTACACACGCCTTATCGTTGTTTGAGAAATGATAACCTAAAAAGCGCAAAACGCGGTCGCCTGTGATGGATCTGATAGCGCTCTGTACTCGCCTGCACGCGAACAGAACAATTTATTATTTTCCCACCTCAATCCTTGGTCCTTGGATCACCTCACCGCACGGTTTTACGAAACAACTTTTACTCAAAGTCATAAATTTGTCTTAAATGGATAGTTGAGTATTTACATATTATGATTCGATTTTCTTCATTTAATGCTCTTAACGACGAATAATAAAAAATCGTTATACGCAGTCGTCCTGGTGATGGAAATGTTATTTTCCGTAAGCGGTTCAATTCAAATAAATTCAGGGGTGTGTAAGACTCCGCCCCTGCGTTCCTGGTTTAATAAAAATAATTCATAAATTCGGTTAAATAAATAAAATCAGAATTCCGAACACCGGCGGAGATACACCACCGGGAAACACAAATAATTCGTGTAAAGAGTCATTTAAAATCATCATTAATGCGTGTACTTGTTGTAAATTTTACTAGATATTAACTGTTTTTTTTTTAATTAATAAAAATTTGATCTTAATGAATAAGTAATGAAATGTATCACAAATATAAGTCACACGGAGAAATCAGCATTGTACATTTACTAAAATTTGATGTCACAGTCAAATGGGGTAGATCAGTAACTCGGCTTTGGGTGAGAGGTACCGACAATAACGTAGTTTTAGTGACAGCTTGTATTGGTATATAAAAATATTTTTTTTTTTAAAGAGCTTGCAAATCAAGAAATTCATAATAAATTAAAATTGAGGGCCTCGATGATCTTATTCCGCCGCGAAATGTTTTTGTCAAAATCGACGTATCGGGCCATACATCAATGACCATCTTCAGGACGATTGCCCTATTGGCAGCTAATTGATGCGGCATCACGTGCCGCAGATAAATGATAAAATGTCATCCGTTTTTGTTTGACATTTTCGCTTTTCCAGTATTGCTAAAATATTTCCACAAATGGGCCTTTCGCCAAAAGGTAGGTCGTAAGTTACCTTGTTCAGCAATTAGGCTTTTTACAGGTGATATTATACGCTTAGTAAAATACGAGTCGTGGGTCGATCGCGTGTCGCCCGTCCAGAGTCCGGAGCCGGTGGCAGACACCCGCCCAGCTGACGCGATCCAGGCCTGCCCGGCACGCCGAGATCGATAAATTATCTCCGCGTATTGCACAACTTATTTCATCACGGCCGGAATTTGCACAGGATTATTCCAGTCGCAGCGCCGCGAAGTTCGTACATGTTATATAAAAGAGACGAGTGTTTTGCTGTTCGACAACCTTTTTTATTAATTTGGGAAAACTGACAAACTTTTTACAAACCACACCGATTGTTTTTAAACGTTCAACGTTTTCTATACCGTACTGTGTCTTCATTAGGGCGGACGCAAAATATACGTAGTTAGTTTTCTTAGATTAATAATTATGTCTAAGTACAAAGTTAACGCTATAAACATTAAAAACTTTTTTTTTGGAAATTATAAGTTTTTGTATTTAAATAATTTATTGTTTACATTTTTTTTTGCAAAAGAAATACCCACTAATCCGCGAGACTGGCTTGTCAATAGTTTTTTTTTTTATTCACAAGGCAAAGGTAACATGAGTTTTTTACCATTACCTAGAAAATAATACCTCACTCAATCAATATAAATATTTCTTTTTGATTAGTAATTCCATTAATTTAATTTAAAGGACATATACATAGATGTCTCGTTGTCATCGATTTGAAAAAATGGTAAATCGTATAATATGTAGTCCTGCTACTGAAATCGATCTGTTCAGTAATCGTTCGTTTCAAATTGCGTATCTTTGAAAACAAATATTAAAAAATGATAACTTTGTTTACTTTTACGTACGTTTTCGATGCTAACTCATCATCTTCAGTAATGTTACTAATACTAAACTTAAGACTAAAGGACGGCGTGAGGAGTGGGGTGGAGACTAGAGTCCGGTGGGTATGTGGGCGTGGTCATTAGGCGCAGAAGAGAGGACGTAATAGATGGAGTTTGAATATTTATTACATTTTTGTTACTATTAATCGTTAAGTTTTCTAAAAAAAATTTTTATGTATGTTTATTAAATCTACGCTATTACTGTCGAAAGGACAGTAATAGCGTAGATTTAATAACGACCTTCAGTTCTCGCATGGTCTGCCATTTCTGAATTGATTGTAAACAATTTATTCCCCTCTAGTGTTCTTTGATCGTTGTCTCTATCTTTCTCCCAGTCTGTCCGATATATGACGCATTACAATCTTCGCAATTTATTTCATAGACTCGGCAGTTTCTAACGCGTTTATTGTAGATTTATTATTTAAAATATATTTTGTGATGTTATTTATTATTTGTATAAAAAAAGCCGGTATAAAAGTTTGTTCTTTACGTATATTAAGAAGATCCGTGGTTAATTTTCCTACATGTAGAATTCTCCTCAAATGGTTTTTCTGTATGTGCGCTGCCTTTTAATTAGTGATGCAACGAATACGAATATTCCGTGTTCGCCGAATATCATCACGAATATTAAAAACAAACTATTTATAACTGAACGCAACGCAAATTATGGTTTGGCTGTGAACATTGAATGAATGGATTTGTTGAGTTCTCAAGTTGTCAATTGTTACTTGTTTCACAGCACAACATGAGTTCTTTCATCTAGTTTCGTTGGGTTATTAATAAGGTTAGGTGCTCATTTCATGTAGTTTTTGTTTTGCAATACGTATTGTTCGTTCCATTTTATTTCCGTTGTCCAAAAAACTGTTAACTCTTATCAAAATAATTACAAATTAAATCTAATGACCTGACCTCTCGTAAGCGTGAAAAAATTGATGTTTATTTTCGGGTAAATTGTGAAATTTTGAAACGTGCTTTTATAACAAAAATTTGCCGGTGGTAAATTTTAATTATTAAATCTCTTAGTAAAAAAAAAGAACAATGGTGTATTATTTATTACCTTGTTGAATTATTCGTATTCGCCGAATAGTAGGCTTGATATTCGTATTCGTGAAAGCAGTATTCGTTGAACACTACTTTTTAAAATTTGTTACACATCTTCATTATTCTTACTCTCTCGTAGATCTTCGTGACGCTGACCCCTGCTCGTGATGATAATTATTGTAATTAACGCCGTGGGTCGATCAATTCTGTTGCGACTCGACGATATGCATCGGTCGTGTTCCCCCTCGCAGATGTATAACGCGGCCGCGCCGCCTTTTGTTACGGTTTTGGGTCAAGTTCGGCGGCAGAGGCGCGCTTCGCTGTCTGCCGATCGCGAAATATGAATATTGAATCTAAACGATCCCATTGTTTGTGGCTCGGGGCTGAGCAGTCAGTCATTAACTGTTTGTTCTCTTTGTTGTTGTTGATGGGAGACCTCAAAAACGCCCATCTGTTTTGTTGCGTGGTGTGTGTGCTCCGCCGATCGGTGCGTGCGCCATATATTTTTTATATTTATCACCAATTGTTGGGTTTTTTTGGATCCAAAATATGTCATCGATGAATACTAATTAAACCAGAAAAAACATTACTCAAAATTATGATCAGGTATTTTCGCGTGCTTTGCATTCATTCATGCGGTCGTCGCGATTTGAATTTATTTATCAAAACCTCAGAAGAATTTAAAAAATATCAGCAAAACTCGTTAAGTGACTTAGCAGTTACGCTGGGTACATAAAATATAATTAAGGAGAATATACTTTTGTTTACACCACTAATTTCATTCATGTTTCGGAGCCAATGGTCCCTTCATCAGGAAAACCCTGGCTCCGAAACATGTTGGTATTTTCAACAAATTAGTGATGTAAAACAAAGCATATTCTTGTCAATTATATAAACTAAAAACTCATTTTTACCTGCTGATGATTGGGAGTGCACCTTTCGATGCTATAGTCCTCACAAAAAATATTATTCAGTTGCGTACCTAGTAAAAAGATTAGGCTTTTTTTATAAATATGCGCAACTCATTTACAATTTAAATACTTAAATGGGTTAGGTGCGTACGGCTAGAATCCGCGACGGCTCCTGATCACCACGCTCATAAAGAGCACACTTGGAAAATTGAAAATACTAAAATTCCGACACCCGCCTGAACAATAAATACCTCATTTGAACTTTCCGATGTATCAGGAATTTTTTATGTATATTTTCATTTATTATTCCACGTATTCGTAGGCTATTGTATACCACCATTTAATAAGTCGACACATCTCGCGGAGGAGCCACCAGAGCTTTCAACACGTCAGTAGATAATATTACGTTCCAGCTGCGTTATGCGATATCCTTCCGAAGCCCTTAACGCATACAGCACTAATCGTCTTCCGGCGAGGAATGCGAGTCCATCCTCCCACCAACCTTGACCGATGCCATCCGATACTACGCCGCCCGCTGTATTTGGAGGATGAAATACGGTACATTGTTTACGACTTAATCATTAATTCCAAACTAACATACCGCAAGGGTAGACGGATTGGATAGAAGAAGGCGCGACTCACGCCTCTTCTACATTCTTCTTACGCATGCACGTCGATTGTTGAACCTTCTAGGAGGACCATCTTCCAGTATCTGTCTGATCTATTCTATTCTATCTATTCCACACAAAGGTCTATAACACCAACATGGGTTATTTCTCTCCTCTACCTAGAATGCTAAACCAGTACAACGAGGTCACGTCATGTAACCCCAACATCGACATATTTCACATGACACAACCTCAGTTTAAGAGAGAAATTATATCGCTCCTGACCGAAAATAGTTTGAGCGTGTAAGACGGATTCTTCGGAAATCAACCTAAACAAAAATTTTATAGCCACAAAGCGCGGGTACACATTTTCTGATTTAGTTGACTTGGGAGCCTGCATGCCTATTATGTCGTGCGGAGAATGTGAACTTCTTTGATCTTGTAATCGCTTATTGTACTATACGTATAATGTATTAATGTTTTATTTTAATGTATTATCGTAGATTGTAACTGTACTAATCACCTTGTCCTAAATGACTATCCATTAGGGTCATTCTGACCTGTCGATAGTCTTTAAATTAAAAATAAAAAAATCTCCCCAAGTCTTACTTCCTCATTAATATATTCCACGTGTCCATACCTTCTAAGACAACTATTTTGAATCCTATTCGTTTTGCTAAGATTGATTTTGTTCCATTCTTACCTGTGCCGCTAGATTTATCCCGTCTGACAAGTTTACTGCATTCTAAGCGTCGTTCGATTCCCTCTTTGTCAGCCTTTTTTTTTATATATCTTTCCCAGCCTTGCCGTTCCTACCAAACGTACTCCCGAGCTTAATAATTCCGCCTAAGCGCGCTCGCTTATTCCGGGACTTTCATCGTAATTTTTCCATAGATCACTCGCGACGCGATCTGTTATCAATAAAAACGTTATTGGGTGTCGATATATTTATATATCAGCCGTAATGTGGATGCCGCGTGTAACTGGGCGTCTGCGGGTAACGCCTTTTATGTGTCGAGAGTGTAATAAATAAATAATTGGCCGGGGAAACTGGGTGGAATATGTGAGGTGCTAAAGTCAGTCACCAGATCAAATTTGATTCGTGACACTAGCCGCGCATGGAACGATATAAAGAAGATGTCTGATGCTGTGAGCGAGCGATCGGCGACGTTTGACATGTTGAATTTGACCGGCCGAGTAATAATAAACTGTATTATTTACGATGAGTAAATTACCAAGTTTCCTGTCGAAGATCTTTTTTTATTATTATTTAATAGATAATACATATAATTGCATTTATAACAATGATAACACCAAATATTTTATTTTATTTATTTCTTAAGTTAGTTAATATTACAGTTTGTATATTTAACACTTTCATTCTTAAATTTATTACTAATATAATATCCTTAATAACCTACATATTTACATTTACATCTAATCGAATCTACGGTACAATCTATAATTAATAATACATCTTACGCTCTACAATTCTATACTATTTTTACAATAATTATAGCATTTGTTTTTGAATTCATTCATGTTATCTAATCTTCATATTTTCTGGCATCTCACCGTATATTTTTCTCATATTATTCTATTCCTATTTGGGGTGTTATATGTATGTACATCACTATTTGCAATAATTTTGTTCAAAAAATATTTTGGCATTTTGTTATTGAAAATTGTACGTTAAATATGAGAACGTTATAATTTTTTTTTAATTTCCATCCAATTGAGTGCTTTTCTCGTTTCTTCAATTCTGGTGTATTTACATTTTTTAAATATGATTCTCATTGTCCTGTTTTGCATCACAAATATTATCAATCAAATTATTATTATAATATGTTATACCTCACCAAAAAGAATTAAGATTCTTGTGTGTGGTGAGGGATAATCACTTACAATCTAGGTAGTGTAAACTGATTTAACAAACAATGAGAATTAGGTAATAATCTCGAATTGTTAACAATGACGTTACATTATTCATCTCTGACTGATAAATGCTAAAATTTCTCAAATGAATATACATATTATTTTCCCCCTTAAATGTCGGAAAGACGGGAGGCCGGCGGCCAGCAAGGCCCTCTCGTACTCTAGCCGTCGGAACTTTCAGCAGCGTCTGCCGCAACGGCATTGTCACACTTTGTCGTAATTTATAGACGATCGCCCGATGGTGCGGTCGATATGCATATATGCCCCCGGCTGCACAAATAACGAAGCGATTGCAACGTATATCTGCGCTGCGAACCACTCACAAGGTCCGTCGGCCTTCGGGAGTTGGCGCGGGTACACGCGAGTGTCCTTTCCGTGTGCGGGTGACTTGCAAAATGATTGTATTTGTTCCACTGGATGGATTTACGAGTGCGCTTTGATTCGATGGTCCACCGTGTCTGCAAAGGATTATGCCGGTGTTATTCAAACGGTGTGCCGCGAGTGTCCTGCCAAATTTTTAGTTTTATTAAGTTTAATTAACTAAAAAGGAAGTAACGTCCACCTGTTTCGATACCACTGTATCTTCGACAGGACGGACGCAAACTAATTATTATCCATTGCTTATCTTGGTAAACAAGTTAATTATGAAAGGGGGCGTGGCTACAGTTGTGATGGGATTGTTTGAGATTGACAAGTAGGCACTGTGGGGTGTAAAAGCAAATGCAGCAATATCCAAAAAATTAATGCAGTCATAGACGATTACTTGTGTATAATGTACTGAATTCGAAATTTTATAGGTAACATGGCCTATACCTAAATTTATAGAAAACATGGTTTGGAATAATAGACGTATCAAATCTAGAATTTAGTACATTTTACATTAGTAATTTTCGATGACTGCATTCAAATTTTATTTTTTTGGATACTGCTGCCTTTACCTTTATACCCCACATGGATTATATATTATTTTTAAATTCACACTTCGCGAGCGATGATTAATCCTACGGTCTGTTGAACCAGTTAAATTCGATTTTTTAATGCACAATTGTTAATTTTTTCTATTTTTTTTACGCCCGTTTTTACACAATTATTGCTAGCTGAAGGAACTTGGCCGCACATGATTAACGAAGTTTTTGAGTCGCACGAGAGTCAAAAAGAGTAATAAATATTGAAAAACTCTGGATTCAACGATTTTAAGGCGCGCCGAGCCATCTGCGCTTCCAAGGATGGCAAACTAACTTTTCATATTTTCCTGTCCATCTTCGATCATCGTCAGCGTCCAGCGGATCAAACGAGCACACGACTGACCTTAAATTTGATTAATAATGTAAGAAATGTAAAAACAACGCGCGCAACCATTGTTCAGGGTTCAACCAACCACATTTCCTGGTGCAATTCCGTAAACAAACTGAGTTGAAGGATTGAATGATTAGTGATCAGATCCCAGCTTTTCAAATGTTATCAGGTTTCTACTGCCTTGTCGAACAATAAACCAACGTCCTCTACCTTCGCGGGTAAAGGTCGTCCTCCTGATGACGTTGAATAAGAATTCAACGAAACGTCGAGAATCGTTTCTCGGAAAAACATACGGTTCGTATAAAATATCCGCAAGCAGTTGCAGTTAAATAAACCAACAGCCTGCTTTTAATGTGACGCCATTTAATGTTGAGATTTTTGAAGTGATGACAAAAGTGGAAATGTTTGAAAGACGATCGGCAACCCCAAGAAGAGACACTGCGACAGTGTCGGAGTGTCTCTTCACGTTGTGTGTTCGCTGTCTTCACGGCATCCCAAGTGAGGGGTAAATATTTGCCGGCCTCTTCCGAGCGGGAGCGATGGCCCTCTGTCGATCCAAGCCACTTGACATTCAGCGCCATTTCCTTAAAAGAATATCGCGACGCGCAAAAATCTGGAGACGTGTAAATCTCTTAAAGATTCATTTTTCAGACATTATTAAAGAGTTTAAATTTACAATGTACAATTTGTTACTTATTAAAGAATTTACGCTACCGGTTTCGACACGTTCGTGTCATTAAAGAGCGTTATTTAAACTAATCTAAAATGCGAAAGTACTGTATTAGGTGTCTTTAGGGGCCGGGGGTGATTTGTGGAGTGGAAGGGGCGAGGGAGGGAACATGGTTAATTATGGTGACTTACACTGGGCTATTATTCTGTTAACGATGTTAATATTAGAATTTAATTTTTTGTTTATTTCTAAAATTTCTAGGGCGGACAATTTGAAAAATTTGTTGATATTAGTGTATTTAAATTTAGATGTATCTTTATTAAAAGTGTGGCCAGTTTCCAACAAGTGGTTAGAAAATTCCGAATAATTATAATTTTTTAAACACAATTCATGTTCTCTTATCCTAGTTTTAAAATTTCTAGTAGTCATTGCTACATTTTGTGCATCACAATCATTACATTCTAATGTATACCTAGATACCGCTCTTTTCCCATTTATTTGTGAGGTCTTTGTTGTTAAATAAATTTTTAATTTTAGAAGTAGTGTAAAATGCTGGAGTAATTGAATTTGGTAAAATGTTAGATATTTTTAAAGACCACTCACTGGTGTATAGAAGTTTTTTATAAATTAAGTTTTTATTACATTGGTTCATTTTTCATCAGTATCGCTGAGCTGTTCCTGAGATAAATACAATAAAACTGTCACTACTCTTCTTCTTGTCTTTCTTTTAGTAGATCCGTTCTACAGAAAACTACGCCTCCTGGGATTTCATTCGCTGCTGTATGCATTACTCTGTCCCTCTCCATTCTGGTTACGTGATCCGCCAGAATCTCCTTCTGGATCTACTCCATCGTGCTATGTCCCCTATTTTGCAAGTTTTCCTTGTGTCTTCATTTCGAACACGGTCACTTGAAGTTTTTCCAGTAATGCATCTCACCACCTTCATTTCAGTTGTTCTGAGGAGTCCTTTGGTTCGGACTGTGTCAGCCCGCGTCTCTATAGCGTATGTCATAATAGGTCGCACGCAGGTCTAGTATATTTTGTCACTACTCGAGGAAGTT
This sequence comes from Agrypnia vestita, assembly GCA_016648135.1. Taxonomy (NCBI): domain Eukaryota; kingdom Metazoa; phylum Arthropoda; class Insecta; order Trichoptera; family Phryganeidae; genus Agrypnia; species Agrypnia vestita. Next base: position 117,741 of record JADDOH010003404.1, on the reverse strand, counting down.
TATCTAGAATATATGAAGCCTACACCTTATTGCAAGAACAATTGCCGCCTCAGCTTTCCTTTTGTATGCATGGTGTATAAATAAATATTTAACTTTTAATTATGGACATTGCTGTCTTTGCTATTTACATAATTGGATATTGATGCCATCGCTACAGCGTTTCAGTCTAAAATCGACATCAAGTCTCAGTTTATTAGGATGCGCCCGTTTTTTCACGTGAGACCATCGACCCAATCGACCACCAACCATCCTTAGGGGTTGATTGGTTGAAGTGCATATAGCTGCCTTTGATTTTAATAGTAATTTGGAAACATGATTTTGGAAGTGATGGAGCTATATTTCCTATAAAATTTCGAATTCGGTACATTTCAAATTAGTAATTCTCGGTGACTGCGTTAAATTTTTTTTTATTTTTTTTTTTTTTTGATATCGCTGCCTCTGCTTTTATACCTCTCATTTTCACCTACCTTATTATTATTACCTTTCATTTTACCAATTCATAAATCTAACCGGGGAATAATTATAATATTTCACTTCTTCTTCAAATGTAGCAAATTTATTTTGTGGTAACATAATTATAATTAATATAAATTAACTTTGTTTAAACCACTTATTTATTGAAAAAAAAAACATGTTTCAAAAAACATGTTGATTTTTTTCAATAAATAAGTGGTTTAAACAAAGTTAATTTATATTAATTATAATATTTCAGTTTATTCTTAGTTTCTTATCCTCATAAGTTCTAAAAGATATCAAAGAAAATATTTTCATTGGTATCCTTTATCCTCTTTGAAAATCAAAAGACACGGCGTGGAATCGTTTCTATTCATTTCGAGCGCCTTTCGAGATCTGAGGAATTTCAGCTGTCAAAGAGTAACTTTGATCTGAAATTTATGGATAATTGTTTCCAAACGTGTATTGTAAAATTCTTCTTTAAGTATGCAATCGTCCACATTAAATCGCTTTACCACGACAACATAAAACACTGCACAGTGTCTCATGTGTGGGATTAGCACTTAATGTGTCAGTCCCTGTCGATCCTATACGTTTTACGCGGTTTAGTGTCGCGTCTACCGAAGCACAAAGGCAGGCCCAGACTGCGTAGGTCTCGTCTGCTTGCCGCCCTCTCCACATTATCTGTAAATTATTGTTCGCCGTGTGTTTCTGCAGAACTGCGTGACGAGTGTGTACCCAGCTCTTGAACGCACTCGACAGTGCATTGCTGCTTTTACGTGGACAACGAGATACACAAGAATGTTCTTAGGTTTTCACGGCCACTCAGAATCTTCAGGTTTTGCGTTTTCTGGGGTATTATGCAGAACGTCGGCCCGAAAGGTCGTGATAACGTGGCATAATACCCCAGAAAACACAAACCTAACGACATACACAGTATATTAACCGGTCGTATGCCGGAGCGTAGATCAACGCGAATATTTCTGTACCCTCTGTATGCCGGAGCCGAGATATGCGCTCTCTAGACATGTATGCGAATTTCACCTATTTTACCTCATGGGTTTTTAAAGTTTATTGGTTGTATCTCTAGTTTTTGTATGACTGAACGAGTTTTATTCAAGTAACCTCATTTGCCGCGAAAACCGGACAAAAAATCATTCCAAATGTCGTCTTAGAAACCGCGCAGTAATTGCGTTATTTATCTGTTACAAAAGGTTGTTTTTTTTTAAATAAAAAAGTGTTAAAATTAAGTATTTTTAAATTCTTTGATATATTTAGAACGAAAATATTGAAATACAATATCTTTAGTGTTATTGCTTCCATGTTTTTATTCGATAAACACGTGCATTTTTATTCGATAAACATGTACATTTCTGAGAGTAAAATTCGTTACTTATTTTCATAATTAATTAATAAGTAATTATTGTACAAGTAATTATTGAAATATGAGTAATTATTGAAGTCTGTGTAATTATTGAAGTCTGTATATTGAGAAACCAGAAACTGCAACTTCTTTGCGATAGTCGTTGATTTTTACATGAATATAACCACTACAAAAAAGTGTCTAAAAAACAGCAATTGCGTGCGGAATTGCGCGGCAGACAGCGTACATTCCGCGTTACGTACGGGCGGCATGTGACCGGTTAACCCACAATGGTTCGGCATTAGAATTTCTCCTTTTGTTTATCTGGATTCTATAAATAATGGTTATTCGTTTCTAACATCCCAGTCCAGATAATTCGCACCGTTCTGTGAAATTATACAACCCATTCAACTCCCGGTTCTATTATCTTCTCTAGGACGCTTTGTGCTTTATCACTGAAAGGACGAAAGATAATGGCCGATGGAAATAAAGCTTCTAATGATAACTACAAATTTTACGACTGTTATTATTATTTCATAAATTTTATAAGAATTTTCTTTACATTAGTATTTGAAAACTAAAATAAATTTGTTATAATTCTGTCAGTAATTTGAAGGAAAAAAAATCTTCGCTCGGAAATTGAAACAAATCGTCGTTTCCGCTGAAGAATAAATTGTCAATTCATTTCCGAGCCCAATTGCTATCAGATTCATGGATTCGACTTGGATTATCCCGGGATCAGATAGTGCTCACTTTTTCGTTAATTGTGTACTAATTTGTGAATGATTTTTAATATATGACATTGTACTATAATCAATCTACTACAGGCAAATGTTGTAATTGACGTATATGAAAATGAGAGAAAGAAGTTTGAACAAAACTAATGCAAATAATTATGCAAGATTGACTGAAAACAATTAATCGAATTCGAAATTCATTTTATCGTTATGAATTATATGAACAAAGCACGGGCATTAGTGTTTCATTCTTTAGTCTTCATCTACTTTTACTTCATTTCTTTTAACTCGTGGCGTCTGATTTTGGATCGATTTTTAACCCTTTTCCCGTGATCCAATCGAGCTGAAACTTTGCAAGTAGACTCGTGGCGACGATCATGAAGACCTATCAAATTTTCGTTAAAAAAATGATAAAGTATAATTTTGGATTTTTCAAATTTTTAATGGTTTTTTCATACAATGCAGTAAGTTGTATGGAGATTTCGACGCAAATGGTAGACACGAAACCCGAAACTGAGAAAGGGAGTCTTATAAAAATTTGGTTTTTATGGGTTATTTTTTTATTATAATATATTTTCCCTGTACTGTGTTCAAATTGTTAATGCTCTATGAAACATAAACTCAATAAAAACTTTATTTCTCGCTTTCCGACGTCTGCTGCATTGCAAAACTGCCGACAAAACTCTGCATTCCATAGAATCTACTCCTTCGAGGTGACATTTTTTTATTGTTTTATTTTATTATCCATCAGCACGGTAGGCCTGTCGTCTCTCGCCTTCTGTCTTCCATTATCCTCGCGCCGCGGAGGCGTCCGCTCCTGTCACCTGAAATGTTACGGTGGTTCAAGCGTAGTGTGCGCGTCGCCCACACCGCCATGGCCCCGAAGAAAAGTGAATTTGGCTCCATGTTCAGCTAAGATAAGACTACACTAAATTGTGTTACATCAAGAAAGTACACCTTGTCCTATTACATCACATTCAAATCCTTTTTCACGAGTATTGCACTCTGCTCTGAAAATCATACAATATTAGTTTCATCATAGGACAAACCAAACGCAATATCGCTACACGACTGAAGGAACATATTGGAGCAATAAAAAACGACAACTCCAATATATCGGCAATCTGCGAATATGCATCCAAAGGAAATCTCTGTCACTTCATCAGATTTGACAAAAATGAAAAAAATCTTATCAACAGAACCGCACCTTATACCCAGATTAGTGAGAGAGTCCGTTGAAATACACAAGCATCCCAATTTCAATAGAGATGAAAGTTACAAACTATCAAGTATTTAGTGCCCTGTTCTTACGACATTGAGAGACGTCGCAGTAAAGTCCGCCGACGTAACTATTACAGCAAAGTGCATATAATTTACGCCCTCGAAAGTAATAATCAGTCCGCCCTCTACCTCCGCAGGTAAAGGTCGTCCTCCTGATACGTTGAATAAGAATTCAACGAAACGTCGAGAATCGCTTCTCGGAAAAACATACGGTTCGTATAAAATATCCGCAACCGGTTGCAGTTAAATATGTCTAACGACCGTAATAACAACCTTAACTCTTTATTAGTTTCATCAGTTTATTACTCATTATTATTAGGTTCATCAATGTATGTTTCTCCATTTAATTGCAATAAATGTCCAATAAAAAAATGCATCGTAAAGAACATCTTGATGCCCGATTTGTGCTTGGGTGTACCTTTATTTGAAAATGATCAATCATTTGTAAAAAATACCTAATTTCTAGCTTAATTTTATTGTCCCAGGTGATCCAATCCTTAAATATTAATTGGATAATTTCTTATGCGAAGTAAAAGTTCAAATAATTTCTGTCTGAAATAAACCCGACATGCAGGCATTAAGTGTTCACGAACGAAATGTATAATTAATTTTAAACCCCTCAATTTTCTGCTTGGCTGCGCGAAGTTAAACATTTTTGCGTGACTAAGTTAGAAGCGGTTTTTCTTTCGCGCGCTAAGTCCTAAGTGGACTGAATATTTCGGGGATGGTTTTCAGCTTATCGATAAAATAGTACATATTGCAACGCACCGAATTTATACAATATTTAGAAAAGACGCCGGAGGTGTAATATTTAATAATTATGTTAGTTTTTAATTTTCGTCAGGTATCATGTCTTTCGGAGAACTTGTTTGAATGTTTATTTCTTTTGTCAGAATGATGCGCGAGAATTTTAAATAGTTCGCGACAACATTTCGCGGAAGAGGGTATACTGGCATCAGCACTGCTTCTCTGGCACAAAATGATTTCTTTTTGTATTAAAAAGTGGCCAGTTAGGTTCACCTCTAAAACCCGCTGTGTTCATGCTATTTTTTAATTGCTCACAAATTGATTTCAAAGTTGTGGTAAACATATGCGGTCGAATCTGGGCCGATGGCCCGCATGGGAAATCAATCAACCCATCCGACTCGCTGTCAACTAGAGATGGGTCGTTCATGAACGAACTGTTCTTTCAGAACAGTTCACTTTACTGAACGAACGAACGGTATAGTTCAATTAAGTGAACTAGTCGTTCAGTAGTTTAGTAGATGAAAAATAATTAATTCATTAAAATCTGCTAAAATCTTTGGAAATTGAATCTACTAGGCAGCGAACAGTATGTTTCTGTTTTCGTGATATATCAAAGATTGACATTCCTTGTCGAGTATGGAATTAGTATCTTTTTTGATATATTTTTTTGGTCGCCATGAGCTTTTTCCCTCAATTTTGTTATATGTTTAGAAAGAATATCAAAAAGTATAGGTAGCAATTGAACAGTTCAGTTCACAAGAGTTGTAGTGGATAAAAAACAAAAATTCAAAGTGAACAAATGAACGATTAGGAATAAACAGTTCACTTTCATGAACGAACGAACTAAACGAAATTTCCCATCTCTACTGTCAACATGCCACATTTAAACGATGTTGTATTTAGAAAAATAAAGTGTAAACAGGTAGGTTGTAATAATAAATTATTATTATTATCATTACCCGTTCCCATTACGTGAGACATTTTTGAATTATATCTCGCAGAAAATGTATTTTTATTTCGGTAAAAATTTACGTTTTGTAGATTTTATCGAATTGTTCGGTATCGTTTTTACCTTGGAATAAATCAGTCATATTTTTTAATCGAGTGGCAAATTTTCGTACTTGGATAAGTAGTTCATGTATGTATAAATATTTTATAGGGATCTTATCGTTGAATAAACATTTGAGCATGTTATAACAAGCACGTTTTTATTTTTTCTGCCAACGCGGTGCCTACGTGTTATGAAATTGCCCGTTTTTATTTTTGTCTCGGCACGTATTGGGCCGTATTATTAATTAATGTTTTAATAATTTTCATAATCAATATTTTTGGTCAGGTCTTGGCGACGATCTGTTTATATCTAATTTCATGTTTCTTTCTTACCTTACGTGATGAATATTGTACCAAAACTGTTGTTTTTACACTCTATTTTTAATATATTTTTGTTAGTCGGGCCGTTTTAAGGGTAAATAATTTTATTAGTTAAAAATACTTACGTAGCGGCCTCCGTTCAGTGGGTATGTCACTGGCTTCTCATACCGGAGGTTTCAGGTTCGATTCGTGGTGGGTCCATTACGTCTATCTGATTTTCTTAAACCCGTTTTTTTGTGAATTAGTTCGCTACATTGGTTGGGTCGCGTGACCTGTTAATGTTATTATTAAATAAAAATAAAAATTTAATTATGATGTATAATGCCACGACTAGATACTATGTAGTCATTTTAAGTAGGTATGTAAAACATGTAGGTGATTAACACAAAACATAGCTTTTTTGAAAGCAATTAGAGTTAGCAGTTAGACAAAATCCAGTATACCTGCCTACATCACAAATAATAAATTTAAAAATTAACAAAAAATATGCAGGAAAGTAATGCGTTTTAGTTAACTAACTAACTAACCATCACGCCGTTTCCCCGCAGGGGTAGGCAGAGAGGATTGACCGCCACGCTCTTCTGTCCTGGCAGACCACTTTTGCTTCGGCCATATTCATACATTTTTTCATACAAGTTCTACGGTTGTTGCGGCTTTTAACAGGGCCATCCTCAAATACTTTCTATATATACTTTCTAAATACTCATATATTTTCTTAACCATCCTTTCCTCGTTCATACGTTCCACATACCAAACCACCTCAGCACTCCTTTCTTTATTCTATCTACCACACTACAGCCAGCTTTGCATTCACTTCTAATTTGTTCATTCCTCACTCTATCGAAATTTTAAGAACATTTTGCCAACCATTTTTGTTGTCAGCTTTCCAAACAATGTTATTTGGGACGATTCGTCACGTTTTATTTCATTTTATTCAATTATTGTAATAAAAACGGCGGATTAAAAAATATATATTCATAAGAATAAATGCGAGTGCGATAGTGTGTAGAGATTGTCTTCGCAAAAAGCGGATTTCTCCTGAAAAGGTAGCTGTAGTAATATCTCTGGCAACAAATCTCGGACCGTGGCTTTTCAGATGCAGCGTGTTTTTTCCGACACGTCATAAAAATACAGTAACCGTCGGCTGTAAATCTTTATGGTGCACCATCTCCCGAATGCATACCTCGGCAGCGGAGATAAATCGGCTAACGGTTCCGATATACTTGTAGCTTGCATCATCAACTCTCTAAATTATGTGTTCCCACGCGCGGTACATTCATTATGCAAAGCCTCTACATAAATAAAGGGCTTATAATATTCGTAAAAAAACCTCCATGATGTGGAAGCGCCGTACTCCTCGGCTGCCATATTAGTCAAAAAAATTCGGCACAAAATACTCGGATATTCCTCACGAATAAAAATTACCCGGCACAAGGTAACCCTAGCCACTTGTGAGGAATGTTCTACCTTCATAAAGAACAGGAAGCCGAAGCAGTGGTGGAAATTTCATCACAGCAGGGAGGGTCAAGCGAAGCGTCCCGACTGCAACCGACATTTGGGAAATGCTGTACCTCGGGTACAGTTGCCGGCCAACTTCTTGAAATTATTTGGCGTGGTGGGGGAATGCGCAGAAGACGAAATTTGGGTCTCGCTGGTGGAAAGGTAGATGCGCAAACTTCCCCCCACTACGCTGTAGAATTTCAAGATGTTTGCCGGCTACTGTACAAAACGCAAATTACGGCGGAGAAGCGGCCGCCGAACATTGTCGTAATTACAGAATGTTGGTTAACTTAGTAAAAAACCACTTCCAGATTTACGGTCTACCGGTTTCGAGACGTTCCCCTCTCTTCGTCAGGGCCAACACTACACGACTACATTCACAACGCTATACACCCCAACCATAGTATTGTAAAACTATCACCACTATTGTTCACATGCGTGTTAGTCTTGTCAGAGAAATTGAACTCCGTAAATCTGGTAGTGGTTTTTAGTAAGTTTACTAAAATTCTGTTATTATGTCTAACCACAAAGTTGATGCTTTAAATATTAATAATATTGTCGTAATTAGTCAAAATATAAATTCGTTCAGTGGTATATGATTTGACTACTTTGGGAGAACTTTAAATAATACATGTTGTATTTTTAAAATACTAGCTTTTATTAAGTATGTCAAGAAAGGAGAAAATGTATACGTTTTAATTAATATCCACAGTACTTGGGTAAATCGATATAATCTAAAGCTGGGGGCGGATATTACAGGCTGTATCATATGGGACCGAACGAAGAAATCTCTGGAAACTGAAACAACCCTTTTTTTTAGATCGCCAAATATTACTTTGGGAAAAATATCGGCATATGTCTAAAATATTTTTCCCGTTGACCTTTTTTTTTTAGGTCTCCGAATGTTATTTTACCAAAAAATGTCGATATATTCATATATTTTTTCCGGCGACCTTACTTACTATAATACTACACGATTACTTCATTAGTACTACAATTACTTCACTTCATTAATACTACAATTTCGTAGTACCACATTTAGTTCACTTCATGTACTATACTATATTTTACTACAAATGTAGTGTTACACACTGTAGTCTTCAAACTGGTGAACGTGTGTGTGTGTTGAAGTCTTAATTTTGAAATGTAGTTTTTCCCTTCGCTAATATATAGGTCCTTCTGTATATATTTGATGGGGGTATTTATTACCGCCGTCGTGTGCGAGTCTCCGGGTAACAGAACAGAAAAATGACGCATTACCGATGTTTTCAATTCCCGAGTGTCAACGCGGAAGATGAATGTGCTCGCGGCCGTCTGATCCGATATTATTGTCATTACTGGTAATGACCACATTCCCGCTGTATCGGGAGCAGCGTGACTTGTCTGGCCTTTGGAGAAATTTCTCCGAGACAATGCTGCTGTCCGCCGCATGGACATTATTGGAAATGAATTTGAACCGCGCTGGCGAAACACATTATGGCATTTATTATTTTTGTAATAATCTGTCACAGTTCTCCTAACGCACAATCCAATAATGTGTATCTTCGTCATTATTTTTGGCTCTATAACTTATAAAGAACTGTGTAGAACTGAGCATGAATAGAACTTTCATTCATCGTATTTCGTACACAACAGAATGACACAACTGATACATACTGAAAATGCCGACAATTGCCGTTTAAAATCCGATAGTAATTTTCAGTTTATCAAAATACATAATTCTCTATGCAATAGTATGCGTCGCTGATGCAACCAAGTCGCTAGATGGCGTTGTGTTCATAGCCTTAACTCGCCGCCGAAATATATGCAATTCTCTATAATAATATGTGTATCAACAAGGTGCATTTTTCGTGAGCAATTGCATATTAACCAAAAATATTGTCGTTCAAGATCCGCTAAACATAAAAAAATGACATCATACATTAAAATACATTTTAATTATTATAAATATATTTATATACCGCTAGGACATAAAAGTACGAACTAGTGTAAACCTGAAGTTCAAACTATGTCATTATGAAGTATTGGAAATGTATTTTGATGTATTTCTAGTGTTGAATTTTTGTTTATCCAGTTTGGACATTGTTAGAAGGGACTTGTATAGGTCTTTTCATATAAGCTTGCAATTGAGTTAGTGTGGGTACAGTGCGTAATACACGAGAGGGGCGTATCCGTAAACTCAACACAACGAAACAATGCGCGTATTACGCACTGTACCCACACTAACTCAATTGCAAGCTTATATGAAAATACCTATAACTAGTGTGGTCTGAAAGAATATTGAAAAATTAACAAAGTTGCCTTTCACCATCGACGTGATAGTATCATGGGCAGCCAATGCTCCTTTCGGGATGAAAGAAACGACTGGCAGAATAATATTGCTCGTTATTAAATATACCTTTTATCTCTCGGAGTGATTTTTCGCACTTTGAGTCTTTGTGTTCACCAGACTACAATTACCCTTTCGCAAGATGTATTGCCCAGATTGTATCGGATCGGGTTTTTGAATTATCGCTGACCGGACAATGGCGGTAATATATTAGCGCGCACAACGAGCCTTTCGTACTACATATTTATATAATTTATCTATTCGCTGTTCTCGTAATGTAAACCGGTCAAGCCCTAAATAATTTTACCTGTGGACAACACCGGGGACAAGGAACAGACGCACTTGTTGGTTCAGTTACTGAGGCCCGGGTTCTCGAGCCTTATTCCACACCGGCAAGTTAGTCTTATTTCTCAAAGCGCAGACTCTTATCTTTGTTTGATAATAGTGAGAATATGTGACGCATATTCAACTTTTTTCTTTTAATATTTATGTAGGTTTAAACTTTTGAATATATACGAAAAACTTTTTCCGTGTGCTTAATCTTCTGACCCTCGCTCCTCGATCGGGAAGACGACTTCCAACATGAAGTATATCTGATCGTGCCAGATCTTTTGCAGATGCTCACGTATATTATGTTACACCAAATACGTACGTAAATATCGATACGCATCCTATTACGAGCCGTTGCTAAGCGGGATAAGGTACCTGACTAGCCCGGCTAATCATTTTTTCACTTTGTGAACCATTCGGCTTGTACACTTTTATTATTAATGCGACAACATCCAGTACCCACCCTTGCCATACTGCCGTAACCGCCCTTGGCCGGATCGGCCTATCTCCGGTATGAAAGTTTTTTTCAACATCTAATAATATTCTTCACTCGTACCGTTCTGTGTTGTTGTTCATATTTGTAGTAGAGTTAGTCGTAGTTTTTATTAGGTACTATGTTAGGTTGATAAAATAAAGCAAATATTATTCAAAGCTATTTATATTATTTGAATTGGACATGAATAAAATTTTAAGTAATTGCTAAAAGCTCTATACACAATTAAACATACAAAACATAAAAAAATTAAATCATCCACTTAATCTATGGCCGATTTTGAAAATGGTTTCTTAGGAATCTGAGCATGTCGATTGTTTTATCCAGGCGGCATCTTATTTCAAATGCTAGATACCCAGCAGCTGAAAATGTCCTTTCGGACTCAACGCTGGTGGGGAATGAAAGTAAATCATATTGTAGGCGAAATTCTAAATATAGGCCTCTATTTCCCCTACATTCTTACAGATTCACCTCTTTTTTATGAAATTTTCCAATCTGTCGGTATCGGAGAGTATGCAAGGAGGATTACATTTATATACTTTTAAAGCTTCTTTTAATCCCGACAATCCCGATAATCTCTTCCGATTTTTCGGTTCGGATTGATCCCGTAAAATGCCTCGAGATTGCATTCCCTAGTCCTAACCACCTCAGTGCCGGTTGCGTCAACTTGCTCTATATTAATCTTTCGACAAAAGCATTGCTTTTTTTTCTTACTAAAACGGGTTGTTTGTGTGTTGCATGTAAAACGTTTGGGAACGACAAAAATCGATAGTTTAAACGAAAGATAACCGCTGGTTGCCCGGGAACATTTTCAGTATGACGCGATTGAATTTTGAGAAATTAATTCTCCCAACGAGATGAGATGTGTGTAGCCTTTCGAGGATAATCGCTGATTACGACGACAGCATATCCCTGAAAGGAGCACATCTAAGCTACGAAAAAAAGTGTCTTAACGTAGCTTGTTGGTGTTGTGGACGGTGGTTCGAATCCCATTCCGGAACACCAGCAAGTTTGTCCTGTTTTTATAGAACAAGCAATTTAGCTTAATTTGAAAATAGTAAGAATGTTGATGCGACATGTTGGTTCGCATATCTATTTAAAAAAAAATGTTAGACATTTCTTGACTGGCACGCGAGTGCAGTAGGTACGCGTGACGTCGTACATCTTCCAACACGGGTTCCACTGTTTTGGTCTGCCCACGGAGCGGTGCGAGGCCGGAGCATTGAATTGGGCCGACATTGACACAGTTAAATCTGTGCGTTCTTGTCTCGATTTTTGCATCGGCGCCCATTATTCTAGGCGGGGAAAAAACCTCTCGGCATTGGATGTGGGCGGATTGCTGTCGATTGTATCTGGCTCGCCAATTAGCGCCGCCTCCGGCCGGAACACCGCGCGCCCCGTGCTCGGTGGATGAGCGCCATTTGTGACGTCCCCGAATAACTACTTCATTTTCTTAGAAAATGTACTTTTGATCAAAAGAACGTGATAGATGAACCCAATCAGATATGGCAAACACGCCACCGGGCGACAGATTTCCACTCTACACTTGTACAGTAATATTGTCTAAACATGATATTAGCAGAATAATTCTTAATTTTCTATTCACTCTATTCCTATTTCTCTTACACGAAACTTGTATTCTTTCCAATTTTTATAAAAAGGAATTTTATAAAAATACGTAACACGTAAACAAAACAGTAACACGTTTACAACGTTATTGACAGTAAGAGAAATCTCGAAAACGTTCTAACAGTTCAATAATATATAGTGGAATAAAAGAATGTTGTTTCTACTAATTTAAAAAAAATATTTAAAAATAAATTTCCACTATGTTACAAACATTTTGAATGATTTTGTTTTTTAATAATCCAACAGGCCCGAACGGTTTGTATCTTTGGATATATGTTGCATACTTGTACTAGTTATTTTCTGACAGTCGACAGATTGTTTCCAGGGAAGAAGCTTGAAAATATAATAGATGAAATTGTAATATGTTAAGTTGTTTTTTTTTATATAATTTAGTAATGATCTTTCATGAAATAACGATGAACGTCGATACCAGGTGATAATTTATTTCTACGTGATATTATTTTTCTACATTTGGTAGATCAATTTATATAAAAGGTTTACCGTTCTATTGGATTTGGAAGTAACGCTACTTTTGCTGGCGATAGACTACACCATTTTTAGGCATAATATTATAATTGGGCATTTATTAAAGCAATTATAAATCGCACAAGTATAATGCAGATGGTTTAAACATCCATAAATATAATTTTTGCTCCGATTGCCGCATTTTTTTTATGTTTTGCCACCAGCTGCAAATAGTTCTGAAGCCAAGATACAGGGTGTTTCATAGCTAGTAGCAAAAATTGTACAGGTGGATTCCTGCCTTGATAATGAGTCCAAAATGGTCAAGTAACCATGATCAAAATTCTATTTTCAATTTTCGCAAGGATTTTATCTTTTTATTTGACTTGTATTGAAGCGAATAAATTTATCATAATTACTGGTAATGATGCTTCAACTTTTTGGAAAAATTAAGACAGAAATATTCATAAAAAATGCAAACTATGATATTGCGTATCTCCATAAATATTCACATTAAGTCATGGTTGCTTGAACATATTCGACTCATTATCAAGGCGGAAATTCACCTATTAAGTTTTTGCTACTAGCTATAAGACACCCTATAAATATCAACAATTAGTAGAATTTATTATCAAGTAGGTACTTTCATCGGCATCAGTAAAATGAATCGGATATCTATAAACTGTTCTGATTGAAAAACCAAACAATATGAAATGTAGGTTTCTAGTTCTTTTTGTATTTCAAATGACGCCATTATTTTTTTTAATTACACCTTTAATTAAAGTTGTCTACTAGAGAGTGGTTGTCGACAAATGAATATCGTGATGAATAGGTCATTAATAATAAATAGTATTGACCGTAATTGGAGATGTTTCGGTGGCGAGAACACAGACACTGGATACCCGCGACCCTGGGTTCATTCGCAGCTGACTGTAACCGATTGTTTCTGACCGCTCTGTACTCGAGCCACTATTCTCTGGGTAGGCTGTTTGTTTTGCCATTAGCTTTTAATTAATTTGGGAGCGGTTCGTGTCATGTGTCAATGTTAATATTGTTTGTTTATACTTATTTGAATGCGTGTAGTTCATACTTCCGTAGTAATAAACAATGAAATATTTTGAAATTAACGACTTTTTACTCGAGGTACAAAATAATTCATTCAGAACGAAGCAATTATCCACGCCCATCACAACTGTTTATCTAGTTTGTTTGCTTTTTTAAAATATTATATTACAGCACTATTTTTATAGTAGTTCTTGGTTATGTGTGTACTCATTTTACCCTTCTAAAACAATATATTAAGTTACACATGGTATTTTACACAACTGACGCTATGTCTCCGCCCGACAATTGATTTTTTTTTTTTGCATATTTTATGGATCAGCCGGTGTGCGTACGTCCCGACGATGATACAGTAACGGTTGTATCGATACCGGTCGACGTTAAAGGGTGGATTATTGCCTTCACAATGAGTCGAAAGTGTTCGAGTAACCATGACCAAAAATCTTATTTAATTAAGGATTGAAATAAAGAAGAAGCAGACTAATGAAGTAACTTAATTTCAATGCATGTCTATTGCGCTTAAACTGTAAATACAGTTTTGCAAGACGTAAAAATAAAACGACAACAAAAAAATCGTGGCCCTGAAAGCGCGACATTAAAAGATTACTTATATTTATGGGTATGACAGGTTTCATGGGCATCAGATTTTTCGAGAGATCGGTCCAATTTTTCTGAAATATTGATGATTAGGGAATGCAATCCCGATCCCGCGAGATCGGAATCCCGCGGGATCTCGAGGCATTTTACGAGATCAATCCCGAACCGAAAAATCGGACGAGATTATCGGGATTGATTAGCATTTTTTGTGTTTTATATGTCTAATTGTATATGTCTATAGAGCTTTTAGTAGGTACTTAAAACTTATGTTCATGTCACATTCAGATAATGAAAATAGCTTTGAATAATATTTGCTGTATTTTATCAACCTTTTTTTTTGAGTCGCAATCCTAGGATTGGTCTGCAACAAGCACTCGCTTTATCCACTCCTCTCTGTCACCTGCCAGCTTCTTCATTTTCACCATATCAACCTAACATCGTAATAAAAACTACCACTAATTAGTAGTTTCTACTCTACTACATTGACTGATTGATGCTTGGAAAAACGCCTACAAAAACTTTAATGCAATGATTAATAATGAACATTTTATCAAAATTGCTGATATAAAAATGCAAGGCATTGTCGTTATTTGCTATTCAGCTCTATAAACAAAAAAAAAATCGGAAAAAAGTATTCGGATCCCGATCCGTAGGGATCTCGCGGGATTGGAAATTCTTATCTCGAGGGATCCTGAAAGGGCATTCCCGACTCGGGATTGCATTCCCTATTGATGATACAATATTTGCTTCCAATTTTTTTTAAAAACGAAAGAGTTTACGTTCTGATCCTTCGTGTCATTTATATTGGCCTGAAAAGTGCACACTCTTACGTAAGTAAATGAGGTTGCTCTTTACGAGATAAGCCCGATTCACACATAGGTCCGTGCGATACGTAATCTATGTTTAGAGATAACGAGCCCACTTGCAGCGCCACGTTACGTCTAGCAGACGGCGGTAATGAAGGGTCGACCGCGGCATTAGCGGGGCAAGACTCCTTTCCCCCTCGATTCATTACCGGCCGCTTCATGCGGAGGATATTAGCCCGGTTGCGTAATACCGTCGCATTATGCGGCCAATTCCCATCAGCCTAATGGCGCCGTCGGAAGCGGAGATTGATTCCGCTCTGCGGCGAGATTTTATCCAGCTTCCTGGAACCCCCCGTCCTCCCGGCCGCGCCCGACTTTCCCGTCGGGAATCCCGGAGAGTGTGGAGTTCATTTATAATAGTACACGACTATTCCCATGCCCCTTTTTTTACTGGTGGTAATGCCCTCTCTTTGATTTGTTCCATGCGGTCTTTGGAATCACTCCGATCCAAACTTTTTTTTTATAAGTCGTATAATTCGTATGTCCGAACATTATTTATTATATCTATTACGTGCATATCACTGCATCGCTCTTGATCACTTAGAAATATCCCATGTTTGGGACTGTGAGACTTCTATGTCAGAGACCGTATGGAAATGTGCTTATGGTTCTCCCATAACAAGCATTAATACAAATATCCATTTGAATAATTAGCGCTCTAATGATTGTGTGTAAGGATCGCCTAACGTTGCGTACAGTATACTGGGAAATAGGTAATCAATTAAAATTGATTACGTTAATTTTTGACGTTTTAATGTTTAATTTTTTCTTGTTTTTGTACTTTCTGCATGTAGTAAATACCAATGATATAATATACTGTAAATACGTTGCAAGCGTGAAATCTTGGCAACTCAAAAGTATGATAATAATTGCCGTACTTGCATTCGTTATCGAACGGACCTCCTTTGTGATCGGGCGCGACGCTACTCCGAAAAAAAAAATGTCCCGCGGAAAAGGGAATCAGAGTATCACACTATTGTAAGAATGAGTATGTTATTTTAGTCACCGTGACTTCAAATTACCTGATTTTTTTGTCTACACGCAGAGCGTTTGTGAAATAAGTGTGCCGTGATTTGTTGCCTTGTTCAAAGCAATATTTGCTACTTATGAAAGCCGGCTAGTATGGGAATAACATGTCTATATTATAATACGTCAGTGGTAAATACATACTAGACATTGTACTTTATTTACAATGAATTTCTTTACTGGGACGTGAATGGACATACACTCGAATTCGGTTATAACGAGCTCCGGTATAAGGAAATCTCGGCTACAATGAGCAAAACTGTGAATTGATTTTTATTTGCGCATATTCCCATACAATCTTTCTCGGTTATTAGGAGCGCGATTACCGGATATACGGAGCAAATTTTAGAAACTCTGCATAGATATTTGCCTGGGTTACAGAAAAAAAACAAATACGTACCTACCTACTCATAACAATGAACTTTGCTTTAATTAGGGTTCATTATATGATGTACACAAACTTGTGTGTCCGAAAATGCCACGTGCGCAGGCAAACAGTAGTTCGTCTGCATTTTTTATCAAAGGAATGCCGAAGTAAAGGTCGAGTATATTGGTCATATAACTCCCGATTATTGCGGGTTTTCCAAAATGTTTGAGGTGACAGTTTATTTTATGCTGTTTACTGTATTAACATTTAAAAGTCTGTGGAGGTGGATGAGCCCTCCGGTTTAGAATGAGTTGAAGCAGTGTTGATGATGTAAAGTCACGATGGTTTTACAGAATTTATTGAATTGCAAAAGCAAAAGTTATAAAGAGTACAGTAGGTACAAAGGTTACAAGTGAAAGCGTGACGTTCGAAGGTATGACGGCGAGGGCTTCCGCTATACGAGCCGTTCACTAGAGAAGTGAGATAGTCTGCTCTGGAGACTACCATTTTTATAGTGAATGTGAACAAAGATATTGGGTTTGTTATGACTACGTCTTTACTCGGCAGTGCGTGTTGGATATTTTTTCTGGATCAGCAAGGTGAGTTTATCCGCTCTTCCTGCCCTCTGCTATACGTCGCCTTTGTACTCGGTCATTGGTCCGGCTTACATTGTCGCCTTGTTCGTAGTGCTCAGCGCTTTTGCCTCGACCTCTGTATCGAGGGTAAAGGTCCGCCGTGCTCGATGTCAGCATATATAGTCATTACACGTGTATATGTGCGCGTCTTTGGCCATCTAATCTAATCGGCATCTAATCGGCACAATCACTTAAACACGAATTGTTCTATCGGAAACATGTCCATTAACAAACGAAAGTGTCTCTCGGTTCGCGAAAAAGTCGAAATTATTCGTGAAATAAAATACAGTTTCATCGCTGTGGAAAAATGAAAAACGATGTTTATTTGGCTACTCTTAAAAACAACATCACACAATAAAAAAAAAATTAGAAAGTGAAATTAGAAACCTATCCCGGATGTAAGGAGCAAATGTAATCGCTCCTGTCGCGCTCGTAATAACCGAGTTCGACTGTATTTTAATTTTGCAATCTACAAATTTTTAAAAAGTGTCTTATAATACATGAAATAAGAATTTATGGGTACAGAATATAATGTTTAGTCACCATTAGCGGTAAGGTACTCTTGTACTAAACATTTGTGGGGGGCGCGAGCCAAGACGGATGCGCATCACCCTGAATTGACCATCAGCAGAGCTGCCGACGTCCGGCGCGCGCCGGGCCGGCCAAGTCCTCCCCGCCGCCGCCGCCATTAACGACATAAATGATAATTTCCCCGCTGCATGCGTTATTCATGAGGAAAAGCCACAATCGCGGCGAGATGATTTACGACGGCGGAGATGCGAGGCTCGCGCGGCCTTATTCCGACGTTTTCTTTTCGCACAATAAGCGCGCGTCTTCCGGGGCTTGTTCATCGGAACGGGCATTCAAACTCCGTATCGGTCGCTGCGCTAGATCGCTCGCGTGCCGAGACTGGCCTGCATTTATTTATCTATATCGGTGCTCTTAGACGCTCTTCTCTGCTTGCAATACACAAAACTTGAAGATCGAGCGTGCAAGACGGCCAGGCGATAAGGGTGAAGGAGGCCAAATTGAGTGCCAATGATGAGACTGGACTGAGTTGAGGGAAGATTTAATTTTGCATATTACATAAGATGGAAGAAGCAGGGCTGAGATTTTACGAAGAGACCAGGGGATCGTATCGTTTAGATTAAATACTGGCATGAGGAAGGCGTGAGAAGGAAGTATAATGAAAGATGCCGGCATAAGCCATACTTCTTCTTCTCATGCCCTGTCCGTTTAATGGACGTTGGCAATCATGTTGGCTATGCGGACTTTGTTTACTGCGGCCCGAAACAGCTCCACAGTAGACTGGCCAAACCACTGTCTCAAGTTTTTCAACCATGAAGTCCTCCTTCTTCCAGGGCTCCGACTTCCGGCAATCTGTCCCTGCATTATGAGATGCAAGATCTCGTTTTTCTATGGATGTCTCGTCACATGTCCTATTGAAGTTTTCGCATTTTTATTGTTTTAGTAACTTCTTTTTCTTTATTCATCCGAGCCATAACATCTTCATTCGTAACTCTGTCCATCCAGCTTATTTTGAGAATTCTTGAGAATAAGAATTATTTTGAGAATAAGCCATACTGATAGCACTTAAACCGGCGATACCTTATTTATTTGAGATTTGTGTCTGATTGTGACGACGTTCGGCAACTCGATGACCAACCATCGATAAACATCTTTCCATTTAAGAAAGATAATCGAATAGTATGTGTAAGCCGTGCGTATGATTGTTTGGTTGTGTTGGTTCTTATACTCGTAAACATATGTATACTAGTCAAGAGTTAAATTTCAGTTATCGATCATCGATATCATCAGATATAAATGTCAAGTAACCGTACCATTCGTTACCGGTTAAAATAACGGATTGACCTTCACAAATATGAGATCGCCGAGTGCTGATCCTAAGTAATTTAGAAAATACGATATTCAATATTTTTACTACAGCAGCACACTTAAAGGCACTTTCAGACTCCCTTTACGCACTGAGCATCGACATTTCAATAATTAGACATGTCGCATCATAAAAACAAAGCGCCTCCAGCAAAATAAAGACAATCATTTTATGGCTGTCTGAAAATAAAAACTATGAAAAATGCAGTCAACAATCCGCCCGGCACGCATTGAAATGAGTATTTCTAGTAGAGTAGACTTTGTAATTACAATAATTGAGAGTGCACTCGAAGGCATACTCGTCTGAATTGTTCATCACTAAATGCCAGGACGCGCGAGGTCCTCGGCGCGTGGGAGCCGGTGAGGCCGTCCGCGGCGAAGGACGCGCATCTGTTCAGCTCGCAATCGGGTTATCTTCGTCGGCAGGATGATCGTCCACCGCTTGGGGAGACTCGGCTCGATAGCGGTATCCGATTCGAGAGCTCGATTATCAAATCGTTAATTCCGACGTCCTCGTCTTGCACCCGTGCGGCCCCGCGCACTGCCGTAAGTACGCCGCCTAATTAGCGTTTCAATGAGGATAACCTAGGCACCATGGTGTAATCTCCAAGAGTATCATCCCACCGTACGTTTTTTTGTTCTCTTATCGTTGCATTTTCGGAAATGTCGCAATGCTGGAGGCATTAATTGACGGTCATTTTACGTTTATGGCGTAATGTAAAATAGCAGATTCCAGATCAAGGTCGTTGTTTTAAACAGACGAAGCCACTCATTATGAAACCGTTGCATAAAAATATGCGAGTTTTATGAAATACAAGAATTTTTTTTCCCTAGCCCCTTCGTTACACCCTTCTTCAAATGCTTTTTTAAAACTATGAGTTTTATTTTACAATTTTTTTAAATTTTAAAATTTAAAAAAACAATTCACAAAATGGAAAATAAAACAATGAATAAAACCGGTTGCGGGTATTTTATACGAACCGTACGTTTTTACGAGAGACAATTCTCGACGTTTCGTTGAATTCTTATTCGACGTCATCAGGAGGACGACCTGTGCCCGCGGAGGTAAAGGGCGGACTGATTGATGCTTTCGAGGGCGTAAATTATACGCACTTTGCCATTTACCTCCGCGGGTACAGGTCGTCCTCCTGATGACATTGAATAATAATTCAACGAAACGTCGAGAATCGTCTCTCGGAAAAACATGCGGTTCGTATAAAATATCCGCAACCAGTTATATTTAAATATGTCTAACGACCGTAACAACAACCTTAACTCTTCAAAACAATGAAAATGGATTAATCAAATTCTATCAACCCAAGAAATATTAGATACAAATACTAGAGTTAATCTTCGTACAATAAGAGAAACGGAAGGTCATTTAAATTATCGAGTAAACCAGCGTTGATACAGCCTATATATTTCCACCAGTTGCTTTATAGTTTAGGATTGGTTCTGATCTCTTGACCTATTTCGAATAGCCGCTGGGTCAATGATTTTTTTGAGTACTTGAGATGTTTGATCCCATTCGGTAGACCCTAGGAGGAATCGGGAGCAAGTTGGCCAAACGCTGTCCTCATTTTCGACGTACGAGTGGAATCTGGAACCTCTCAAGAAGTCTTACTTACATGACATGCGCGCTCTTCAGCGGCAGACATTTACAACAGATCATATTCCAATATCTGGCTAACATTACGACCTTTATCCCGCATGGACTTCGTCTATTTCGATCTCACTTAGCAACTCGTACACGCCGAATGTCCAAATATCGAGGTCGCCTTTGTATTTATTGTTATGTTCATGATCGATAATTGTAGCACATTTCAGCTTTCTTATTCGCACGCAAACACGCCAAAATTCGCGACACGCATCTAGCCATTTAGCGTCTCGATTTTCGATAAATCATTTATTTTTAACATACGGAGCAATTACTAAACAAATTAGCCGCAATGCCAGTGCTGGAAGTAGGAAAAATTTGACGACCCAGTGTTTTATCTTACAATTATTTTTATTCAGCAATTTCACATTTATTTTTAATCCAAATCAAATATACTTTACTTAGTTCTATTATTTAGACTTTATTCAATCAATAACGAAAGTATTAAGCTGTGTTTGATTTTATTTTATCATTTCAAAAAAAATATACAGGGTGTCCCGTATCTCGACGTCAAGCCGAAATCGGGTGATAATAGCCATAATAGTTATCAGAAAAATATTTAAAAAAATCTAAGTCATGTGTTATGCATTAAAAAAATCTACATCCTGTGACGGTCTTTTCACCCATATTGCTACACTTCTTTATTTTTCTTCATTTTTTATTTTATTATGTAATCCTGAATAATGCTTCTGTAAACTTTTGTCCAAAATTCAAAGCCAACTGCAGCTCGGAAGAAAAGTCACTTTTTGACCAAACCAAGTATTCAAAATCAATTTACTTTGTCCAGTTTTAACCGACTGTTTTTTTTTTTTTTAAATATTTTTCTGACTATTGTGACTTGGTCTATCACCCGATTTCGACTTGACGTCGAGATACGCGACATCCTGTATAGATACCTGTAGCGCACTTAGTATTTTCAAACTAAGCTAAACGCTAGAGCTACCAAAGTCTTAACTTGCTCGTCTCCTGGAACGAGGCTCGTATTCCCGTCCACTATAACTAGCTTAGCGAGTGACCAACAAGCGCGTCAGTCCAAAGGATATCACAAGTTGGAGCTGTATTTGCGACAATTCTATATAATTATATTTGCAGATTCTCAGAAAATTTCGGATCCTGCGCAACACGAAGTAATTGTGGAACAATGTTCTTCCTGGTAGCTTGGTAACGAGACATGTGCGCACGTTTATTGTTTTGCTTTGATTGTAGCTAGAAATACGTAAACAATACCGAACTGCAACTTCCTCAATCGATCAAAGGGCAATGTCGCTGCCGCATGTTGCACATTGCAGGCCCGGCGCGAGGTATGCAAATAGTGCGCGCGCCGGGCGTGCTAGCAAGTGGCACGCTAATGTTATTTCCACTTTCACTCGCTCCTATTTGTCAGTCTTGACGTATAGGTGTTTGGTCTTGCCTCCGATAAATTATTATCCTAACGCCTGTCGCATGGCCGATTAGTTCTTACGTTCTTTTTTCTAAACGTATATCGATATTATATTACCTCAATTACCTGTTTTTATATACACATATACATAATGCACCGTCATCTATGTATAAATTTAAATATTATACATAGATGACGGTGTATTATGCATGATGTACGTTGATTTTTTATTTCTTCCGTAATTTAAACTATTTTATGAGAAATAATTTAATAGCAGTTTTATAGCCTTCTGTTCCTCGTTTCTCCTCGATGCACACTGTAACAAGGTGGTCCTGGTGTCTACAATCAATGTCATTGGGAATCCCCGAATAATATAATAATAGCGCCTGCTTGTCTGTCGAAAAACTTTGGATCGATAGATTGATTTTTAACCCTTTTCCTGTGATCCAATCGAAGCTGAAACATTGCAGGCTGGCTCGTGGCGACGATAAAAAATTTCTAACAAATTTTTGTTAAAAAAATATAATTATAGTATAATGTTGGATTTTTCGAAATTTTAACGGTTTTTCCAAATTGGAAACCATACAAATGAGAAAGGAGCCCGATGCGTGGAGAAGGCGCGAAACCTGTTTCAACTAGTCAGACTCGAGCCATGGGTCCGATCAGACGGTTTCGCCGACGCCGTGTCCCCCTATACCAATTATTACGTTTTCAATATTATATAAATTTACAGATAATACACATGGAATAAATTTTCCGCATGAACTTAAAGCAAGATGTTGATAGATAATATGTTAATACAAATGAGAAAGGGAGTGTAATAAAAACTTGGTTTTTATGGGTTAGGTTTTTTTTAAGTATAAAATTAATGAATATTATGTTCTAATTCTGTAATGATCAAATTCGAATCTGGACATTAGGGTCGTAATTTTGGCGTGGGATTAGATTCCCTTATCGATTGACGCACCCTGCAATGGGATCCGAAACGTCGGCGAGAGAGATAAAGGACACACCGCAAAAATAGCCCATGTTTGATAGTGAGTCAATAACAAAATGGCGATTTTGAAAGTTAACGCAGAGGATACGCGAGCACGTCACGTCAATTATTGCTGTCTGTGCAAACGTGTGCTCCGGCGGATCGCCGCTTCGGCCTAGTTGGCAACGCGGGCGCGGTTTCTCCGGCAGCCCCCGCCGCCCGCCGGCTAATTAATATTACTCCACAATCATCCGCACTTTTCTTTTCCGCACTGTGCGGTGCTTCCCATTTTAATTGCAATCTCAAATCTTCCGAGATTACTTTCAATAATTCCGAAATAATTATAAGCCATTAACGCGGGTGACTCACGTCTTTACTTTCCATCCGACCGCCGAATCCGGGGAATTAAAATAATCAAATATTGTAATATTTTTGAAAATAGATCCAAATTAAAACACCCGTCTAACGAATGAATATTAAGATAGATTGGTGATGTTGTGCACCGGCAATGAGATGAGAATTAATTAGTTTGTGTCTTTTTAAACTGACCATTTTTAATGATCAAATCCAGTATCAGAGAAAGGTATAAAAAACAGAATAAGATACGGTTGTATTTTATGCATCGCTTATTTTCTTAAACGCGAAATCGCTTTATATCGCATTATAAACAGAATAATAAGTGCATTGGATGCAGGTTAAGTTGTGGTACACCTTTGTACACTATCAAGATTTTTTTAAGACAGATGTTTATTTATTTATATATTTAACACCTTTATGGGCTTTTACAAATATACAGAATAAAATTTTTAAAAATAACATAAGACAGTTAAAATAATTATACAGTTAAAAGTTACAATAATAATAGTTAAAAGGTAATAATAATAATAATAATACGGAAAAACATAAGACAGATAAAATAATAATACAGTTAAAGGTAAAATAATAATACAGAAAAATTTATTGTCCATTTCCATTTCGTTGAGATGTAAAGAATTGTATCAGCTTTGTCCTATACACAGTTATACTATCAGCAAAAATGTCAGCCGCCTTTGCATGTTCATTCCCTAATGAGTGTAATCTGGGAATTATAGAGTTTGCTAATGCATTAGTTCTGACATTTCCACTATAATAGAATAATGCACTGTGTCTTAATGACCTCGATGGGGCATGTAAGTCGATCAGACTAATAATCTGGGGGCAATCAATCATGCTATTTACGATCCTATAAAGAAATATTAGGTCTGTTACAGTACGTCTCACAGACAAGTTTAAAAGTTAAGAAGTTAAGTTAAGAAATGGTGCTTAAACTTACAAAATTACATTTACATAAATAACGGCATTTTTTCCAGTGCACCTGATTGTATGTACTTATTGCCAGGAAATTCAACAGATATTTTGAAGACATAGATTGCACACCGCCGCTATAGTCATATTGTCTTTTAATAATGACATTTGTACCTACGTACCAAAGATTACGCATCCTTACGAGGAACCTCGACAAACTTGGCGTGTTAAATTCTGAAGGTCGATTTTGGTAATTAATTAAAAGCTCGTCATCAAATAAACGGTCAACATCTATGGAGATAATTAATCCTCGAGCATATTTTCGGAATATCACCTACATGACAAAATGAACCTTGAGCGAATCAATACAACACCAACATAAAGAATAACGAATTTCTGCACTTCTATCATCAAAAAATTAATTAAAATAAAAAAATATATATTATTTACTGAATAAACAATTAGATTAATCGTTATATGTTCCCCTTCTAATTCTCTACACCTACCCATACCCCCTCTCTCTTACCTAACCCTCACCAAAGCTGACGTTCTGTCTGTTTCTTACCTTAATGCTTTCTTGTTTGCAATTCTGTTATTATTCAAATAGTTGGTAATAACTCAATAAAGTGGTGTCAAACAATGTGATATTTTATTTAAAGATACTTCTGTCGTCACCACACTCATTCCCCTTGGGCTCGCTTCAATTCTATTTCACTCCTACGTGCCTTTCCAGACGGTTACAAACCTCTGAATCTTTAGTTTTAGAATATAAATACATAAATTTAAATACATATTTTATTTGTATGCACGACAGATCATGAGGCCCATTACAGTAGCTAAATGCATCACAAAAATACCTGTAAGAAAATCACATGCATCCTGACGTCACCGTAATCGAAAAAGGACTATGGATCATTATTACTATATCCAGATTACATTTATTCTTATATATATGAATGTAATCTCCAATGTTATTTGATACAATTTATTGCCTCTACGACAGTTAATTATGTGTGTATTTATTACATTTCGGCCCACTTTTTTTACAATCGCATACGTCACCCTAAAATACGTATCGTGTTTCCGAATCAACCTTTAGAAAAATGTTTCGCATTTGAAATACATTTTCCACATAGTAATTTATGAACTCGCACAACAAATAAATATATTAGCGAAAAAAATTAACGATTTGACGATATGATTATTTTTTTTCGATGAACACAATTTTAGAACTTTAGCCAAAAGCTACACATCCAATACAAATATGTAATCACAAAACACTCCATTGTGTATTCACGCATATTTACGACCATTTCGGAAAATAAAGAAAAAAGTAACACTGCGAATGTTTTTATTTGTAAGATGTGAATTCCATCTAGAATGTAGAGCTAATTAATTAACCCTAATTGCAAAATATAATAATTTTATACTTCTTCTTTTTTTACGCTGCCACTTTATTAATTATGCGTCCGAGCGTGGCTGAAGAGCCCTATTCTCGAACCGCACGCCCTTCCACAAGCTTTGCACATATAGTACTGGGGTTTTGAGAGATTTTTGTACAGCTTGTAACGCTCATACTGAAAAACAGATTTTTGGATAGTTTGTTATAAAATTGCGGTGTTTATACAAAATCGATTAAATATTATTCCTCATCAGATTTCCAACCCATTCTCTCATTTAACACCACATCCAGTCCGGAACCCTAATGCGGGGTGATTTCTTCTTATTTATTTTAAAAGTAACCCGTTCTGTCATTACTCCTGAACCTCGAATTTTCTATTTCGCTGCACCGCTGGATTCAATAGACGGCACGTCAAATTTATCTTACACATGCAACCGTGTATCTCTGTGTGAAAGCAGTCGTTCTGTAAAACATTTTATGATAAATATTTGATGACAGAAAATGAGCGTTGACTATCTGAATTAGTACCGTGTCTAAGATAAATATGTTTTCTCGAGGCTGTCGAAACAGAAGTAGGTACACGTAATTGAGGAGTTCTCCGCACTCTGGACGTTTTGCAGTAAATTGGAAATATCTGGAAGGGTCTCGAATAAACAGAAATGTCGACTAGATTCGCGAAACGTCTGGATACCCGAAAATGTATATAAGCGAGACGAAGTCATCGAAACAACAGTCTTGTTTGTCTAGCGAAATACATTAAAAGAGTACCCATCAGGAGCGTACAGTAAGAACATGAAGCATGACTTATTTAAATATATATTTGGAAAACAAATCGAAATTAAGTATTTATCTGTCAGAATATAATGAAATATTAAAATCTGAATACTACGTTAATTATTATTATTGGAAAATAATGAGATATTTTTCTCATTTCGGTTTCTTTTCAAAATTTATGCTTCGGAAAAAGTCATTACCGTCCTTCATTCGTCATACCGAGCGTTCATTAGTGAATAAGTGCGACCACACACGTGCGAATACTCTGTAAAGACGTGTAAAGTGTTCCACAGTCGATTTGTTAGTGCGAAATTGTTTGAATTAAAGATCAGTGCTCCAATTAAATGTGTGTCCAGTGACGTTGGTGATTAAATAAATATTTTGCATCCCACCGCCGGGATCCCGTGACAATATTTAAATTAAACGACACACCAAGAACAAGTGGAGTAGAATTTGGATTTTTCAAAATGATGTCATTAAAATAAACATAATTTTTTCGCAATAAATTATATTGAGTGTTTTTATTTAGCATTAATGCGAAGCGATTTGGCCGCGGACATGCAGTGGAGATTAATCTCCCATAACCTGATTTTCTCGTTTCCTTTTACGATTTTATTAAACCGATGTATATTATTTATTCCTCCCACGTGATCGCAATAAACGGCCGATAATCTTTTTCATAATGTGGATAATCGCGTGTCGCCGGCTTTATTCCCGTCGTAACATGCGATAACGTATGGGATCGTAACACTATACGTGTAATAATAACATAATCTTTTCACCAAATGGTTATTGAAATGTGTGCAGGTGCAAAATCGAAGGATTCTCTCGTCATACTCGTGTAAATGAATTCCTTTGAATTTTTAGTTCGTATTATTTGGAATTTGACAGGCATCCTCTTCTTTTGAATCCAGCATTACGTAAGACAGAAAATATTAAATCGAACTATTAGTATAATTGCCGATTGATGAGACCGTTAAATTTAACCTACATAATATGGAACACGCAAAAAGGATAGTTTTTTGCTCAGTGATGCAATTATTGCTACATGTCCTCGACCTTTATCCATCTAATAAAGGCCAAATAATAGTTTTGATTCATCTCATCATATCGAAACTCGTCAATTTATATGTAAATATTTTATAAAAAAAAACCTTTTGATTAATTCGTAGTTATTTTTTAATTGCCTGCCGAACAGTTTGATTTTCGGATGAATCTTTAAAATATTTAAAATGTATTTATCTTGCAGGTTTGTAATATCCCAAACTGCTTCTTAGTCTATATTTATAGTTAGCGTAATATATCTTGCGGTGGAAATAGATGAAAATCTTTGGTGGAACTCTCACATTAATGGAATAATCAAAAAGCTCCCAAAACTTATATATTTCTTCAAAAATATAAGAAATATACTATCTAAGAAAGATATTAAAAAAGTTTACTTTGCCTTTCTCGGATTGAGTATGGAATCCCTAGCATGAGGATCAACCATTTAAATATATCGCAAAAGAACATTATAAAAACCATCTTCCAATGAGAACGCCCTCAAAAGAGATTTTCAAATGCCTTGACGTGCCGAACGTAAAATAAATGTATGCCAAGAGCATTCTCTTACAACAATTTAAAAACACAAAACAAAACAATAGAACACCGGAATATAATACGAGAGGGCGGTAAAATGGTAAATAGAAATATACCAACTTTCAACATAATTTTTGGCCAAAGAAGCTATATCTATTTTGCAACAAAACTCTACAACATCCTTCCTCCAACCTTCAAAAATATTGAAAAGATTGAAGAGTTCAAAAAAAGGTAAAAGTATGGCGAAATCAAGTCGATGCAGATAAATTAAAACGAGTATTAAAAGCTACGTAGAAATTTAAAAATAGAAAATAAATTGGTATAAACTCTCCTCCAGCACAGGAATCCCTAGTGAGGAGGACTAAGAACACAAATATCAACAATAACGTTATACATACATAAATATGTACAAATTATATCTAGAACCTAATAAATATATAAAACGATACAAATACAATAATTATATCGCGATGAAGTATCGATTTTATTTTTAATATATTACTTCAATTGATATGTGACCTATCCGTCATCTCTGATGCCAGATATTAGATAATTGGAAAACTGTAATACTGTTTAGTAGTAGCAATTATTTAAATTATGTTCTGTATACCCACGTCTTCCGCGCCCGTCCTGGGACGGGTTTTAAACGCTACTTCGAGAACAATATTTTCAAGAGTACTTGCGGAGGTAGTGTGAGTCATTTTTAATTGCTAATGAATTAAATTTAATTAACCCGCTCTGTCAAATGAAATGATCGTAACATGTATTTCCATTTTTAATTGAAACCATTTGACTCGTTCGAATGCCGCACTCAATTTAATGCGAAGATAAAAATTATCCATTAAAATTTTTAAAAAATTATAAAAGGATTTGCGCATACATTTTTATCTTGGTATTGAAATATTTCGCTCTTGATCATGTTCAGAAAATGTTGACGTTTGAAGAAAAATATTAGAGACTTCTCTCCTTTCTCATTGGCTTTCTATTAGCAGTATAAATAACAAACATGCTAGGGCAGGGATTTTTTATTAAAGCTGCATGCATGGCATTATTCTAATCGCCAATGTGTATCGAAATAATAACAATTAAATATGACGCTTCCTATAAACAAACTGCTACTCGCAAACATTGTCAAATCTCGTGCGAATGACAAAGCTTTCACTTCGGACAAACAACGCAGTTCGTGGCAATTCGTTGACAGAATACGGGCGGAATGGGCGGAAAAATTAGTAAAAATCGGGTTAATTCTGCAGAAATACTATCAGAATGCACACGTAGATGATTTTCCAAACAATGGTCATCTTATTGAGCCTGTCGATGGTGTCTTGGATGTGCGAACCGAAAATGGTCCTCGCCAATCTTGCCCCATGGTAGCAGTATCTTCGTCATTATTGACTCTTCTCCCCCAGCACCCCCCCTACACACCCACTATTACACACCTCACCACACACACCACCAACACAACCTCCTATATCCCCAATAGTCTAATTAAAACTAAACCACTAACCCTCCAATATTATTTCAATATTTCAAAACTTTTCAAAATTTATCAAAACCCAAAACCAACTTTCTGGTACGCATTATTGCTACGTCAGATGAAGGAGCAAGGGGTTAATACAACCCGGTACTCCATAAGCCTTGAGATCCAAGACCGTGATAGATGTGCGTTGTTGAAGGTTTGATGTGTTATTGCGCTCTTTATAGGTAAAGTAAAACTTTACCTATAAAGGCGGCGCACCGGGACACTCGCGGCACACCGATGCACTAAGCGCATCTATTTTTTTTTTTTAAATTTATTTAACGCCCTTATGGGCTTTTACAAATATACAGAATATATTTTTTTTAAATAACATAAGACAGTTAAAATAATAATACAGTTAAAAGTTACAATAATAATAGTTTAAAGGTAATAATAATAATACAGAAGAACACGAGACAGATAAAATAATAATACAGTTAAAGGTAAAATAGTAATACAGAAAAATTTATTGTCCATTTCCATTTCGCTGAGATGTAAACAATTGTATCAGCTTTGTCCGATACACAGTTATACTATCAGCAAAAATGTCAGCCGCCTCTGCATGTTCATTCCCTAATGAGTTTAATACCATAATCTACACCATCAGTTTTAATCCGTTTCAAGTGTTAGTTAAAATTTCTTTCAATGGATAATTATTATGCAAAGCAGTCCTGTAAAATTGAAGGCCTCGCGACCGCCCGCCGTTGGCCGATCCTTGTAGGGTTCACACTGCGACTTATAGAACATTTTTTATAAATGCCGTTTTCTCGTCGTCCGAGCCAAGTCGGCGAGAATTACAATCGCGCGCGTGTATAACTGACGGAATCTGTCTCGATTAAAAGGGTTCCGTCAGAATGTTTATTGAAACTCCTGTACCGAGTGACGCGCCAATCCCAACATATTATTATAATTTATAATCTGCAATCGATATTAACACCGTATACGCAATCACAACGTGGCAATTTTATGATTCTACTTCCATATCCGCGTACGGGCCGCTCTGTGTCCTCATCTATTGGAATTATGAGTATGCAATAAGTATATTCAATTGTTCATAAATATTCAGATCGGTTTATTAATTGCGTGTTTGTTGAATTAATTTCTTGCACTGGCTAAAAAATACTTTCCTTTCGTGAAACGACACCCACCACTCGAGTATATTCTATTATGGATTGCAATTTTCCGATCCCATTTTTAATTTTCAAATATGTATGTATATTTATGTACAGACGCCCCCATCCTTAAATATTTAAATAATAAAAATAATGCATACCTGGTACCCTTCCCTATATAAAATACAATATTGAGCATCCGTTTTCTATCTAACATTTTTATTTAAAATATTTTCGAGTGTTTATTTACATATTTTTCAAGAACAAAATTACTGGATTTTTATCCCCAGAGGAATCGTCATTAGTAAAGATATATTATAGATGTCTCACAGAGACGAATATATGCAAAAAAGATAGAAGTATGTATTATTACCAGCGGCGGATATATTTAAACTGTTTCATGGGAATGATCAATTTCAACCGTTGATGGCGACAGCGTAAGTTTGTATTAAATAAAGTAAAGCGAAGTACATAAATACAACTTTTTAAAGTAGATAGATGTGGTGGTTGCTCACGGGTGGAATCGTGAATCGCTGTGTTAAGTGATCCTTTAAGCCCAGCCAATGACAGGTCGTAGTTTCGTCTTTATAACCCATCCATATTATATCTTGATTAATTTTTAAATAAATAAATAAATGTACATTGTCACTTCTTCCTTCATTTCCAGTGAGCTGTACATGCGTAATGTTTACCATGTTTTTTTATGTATATTTTTCTTCTGGTGTCTTTTGGTGTTGTTAAGCACACGTGCATTGAATGGAATTGTTATTTTTATCGATTTTGTGCTTTCATCACGGTTTCGCAATTTATCAGAATTTTTAGCAGTATCCTACAGCTTCCATTATACGTTTCTATGCGAGAAATGGTGCTGGTTAACTGAAATCCCCTCAAGAAAAAAATATTCGAGCCTATTAAATAGGCGGTGCCGTTCAATTCAAAAAGTCAGTTTGATTTCGGCAAGACAAATTTGCAAACGTGTAAATTTCACCCTCCCGTTTAAGGCGAGATCGACGTCAAGTCGGGCACAATTCTTCACCCTAAAAAATATAACGAATTTTGCGCGTGAGACGATTTTCTGATTAACTCCGGCCGCACACTGGATCCGTTTTCGTACGAAATTGAGTAGTACGAATACGCAAGTACATTCCTAACCTTCGAAGTAATATTGAACATCGCACACTGCACGACGTCCGACACGATCCGGATTTCTTCAGAAATTTTTGCGATTTCGTACGACGGATATTGAAAATTTTGTCAATTTAACACATGACCACAAATGTTTGTGGGACCAAAGTGATTCAACTTCGTGACCATCAGCGCAGATCATGGCGGAGGATTCTCTATCATTTCTAGATGGGATAGAGATTTCTAAAGAACTAAAAAATACCTGTAAGTTAAATAATTTGGTTTTTAGAAGGTGAGGAGAACAAAAAAACTTTTAAATATTTCTCCGATGTTATGAGCTTTCGTTGCACTTCAATTCTCCCCAGTATTTGTGAATCTATTAGAGAGATAGTCATGAAATTTGTCATTATTTAAGTCTGCCATAATAGAGTTTTCCAGAAGATACAGATTTATTCATTTGGCACAAACGTCATTGGAGAAATGTCAAAGTAACTGATCGTGACAACGCAAAACGCAATCAATGTGCACGCTCCAATACGTACGAAAGTAGTCGTACGAATACGTACGTAAAAATTCGCATCCAAAGTGCGGCCGGCCTAAGAGGCCCCGCAGAGCGAATGTTCAGAGCGAAGGCTTTGTAGTCCGTGAACCAGACATCGGCGTGGTCCGCAAACCTTGCGCCCACGCACGCCTAATTGTTATTGCGCGCATTTATCTCGGGGAGGTCGCCGAGGAGACAGCGGTGACCCTCGCTTTCCTCGAAATTTATTTTCCGAAAAATAATTTCGAAAAACATTAAAAAGAAAGCGATAGCGGAAACGGCGATAAAAGTAAGAGCGGCTGTTGCGCAACATCATTAGGCTTCTGCAGACATCGCCTTCGGAAGCTGGTCAATAAATTGATGAAGTGATAATTTGAACACGACGTGTATGTTGAGTCGGAGCGAAATATTTTTTTGTACAATTTTAGTTATAAATTATTGGAATGTGTTTGACCTGCGGTGGGTCTTGGCCGCCTCAAAAAATTACTTCTTCAATCTCGGATTTTGAAGACAGACATCTTCCACATTTCTTTCTTTTTTGGTCATTTCAATGATTGTAGAGGAAAAGTTCACAAAGGAAATTAATAAAGATTACAATAATTATTTATGCATTATTGTTATTTTGACTATAATAGCTAAATTTGTGTTTTTATTTGTAAAAATCAGGTGCAAAATTAAACTAAAGTATTCTTAGAAATACTAAGCATACCCTGATTGCGGCACCCTTAAAACTTTTCTGATTACTACTTTTATATTATACACATATCGTCGGTCCATAGCATAGGTCGAATCCGTAAAAAATCGATTTTCGTTTTAATATCTTTATTTATCTAGTTTAATTTTCTTTCAATATAAGCTAGGTGTGTATGCTTTGTTTGAAACGAATTATCTTGTTTTAACATTGTTCGAAAATATATAAAAAATAATAATTTGGATGATTTAAGAGAGTAAAATGAAAAAAATTCTTGCAGATTCGTCAGTATACGTAGCGACCGTCGATTTTATCATGTTTCTATCGCTGTGAATAAACTAAACAAAAAACTTAATTTTTCCATTCCACCCTAGCGCACATCACTACTCGATAACGTCATTTATTACACCGAGACGCAACGAGGCTGCAAAAAACGCGGAAGAAAATGGCTCGTTTCGCCGGCGACTTGACGGGTCAATAATGCCACTCGTTATTTATGCACCTTGAGGCTCGCATGAAAACGGTTCCAAAACGCGGAAGACTTCTGCTCCGACAAATGAAACGTCAGTCACTTCGCACAATGTGCGACGTTTGTATACGGTGCCTTTAAACAAATTTGATTAATTTGAGCTTTCAAACGGCGTACAGATTCGAGTGTGAATGGCGACCTCCGCCGCGGCGGTCTTTTGTTGCGGTCGCCATTTTTGGTGCGCTTTTTTCCGAGTACCCCTCTGTAGGGATGGGTAAAAAATATCGATATATCAAAATATCGATATTTTTTTTGAAAAATATCGATATTTATCGTCGATATTTTTTCGCGATATATCGAATATCGATATATATATTTTTTTTGATATATCGATATTTTTTTCTGGGATAACCGATTTTTTTTTCTTGGCGAATTTTAACATTTTTTTTTTGGTGACCTTTTTTGGGTATGTTTTTTCACTTTTTTTCCGGCGCCCTTTTTTTGGATATCTTTTTTCACTTTTTTTCTGGCGACCTTTTTTTGGTCATCGATATTTTTTCTCGAATAATCGATATATTTTTTCCGGTGGCCTTTTTTTTTTTTGGTCGCCAAAAGCTTATTCCCCTTACATTTTTGAAAAAATAATATCGATATAATTTTTGCAATGTATATCGATTATTTTCGATACTTTTTAAAAATATCGATTCGATATATATCGATATTTTTTTTTCATTTACCCATCCCTACCCCTCTGCCTTCTCCGCAACGCGATTAATTGCTTCCTGACTATCTCCATTCAGTGGAATACGTACGATCGTGATGTGTTTATATAATTCATTTTTTTTATATTACTACTACACGTTTCCGAGTTCTTTGCGAGTAATCTAGATACTCCCCGATCGTTATCCCCTCGGATCCGTGCTCCCCGCGTTCGAATCCGTTATCGTCCGAAACGCTAACGCGTTATCTGCATGCGAGGAGTGTTATCCGAACTCGATAAAGTGTTGCGAGTAATACGAGCCCGAGTAGAGGTAAATAAACTGTTATAAACAAAGAAAAAACACTCGGCCGATTCCGTAAGCTTGAAACGTTAATAAAAAAATTAAATATGTTAAATGTGTATTTACTTACATAAAACATTAATATTGGACGAATGTAATACGTACAGAAAAAAGAACGTAAGTATTACTTGCATATGTAAATAAGTACGTGGGTTAACAAACTCTATACAATAGATATAAAAAAATTGACGCTGATATTTTACTTTAATTTTAAGATAAAATATCTCTGTCAATTTTTAATTAATATTGACTTCCACGTTTTTTTTTATTATTCCTGATTAAATATTGTTTATTGTACCAATTTTAGCCCCCGTTTATTATAGTTATTATTAGTATATTAAAACTATTTTTGTATAAATTTGTTCAAGTAATTTTTCTTACGAGTATGAATTTATAGTTCACTTGCGTGCACATATATTTAATTCTTAAAATTAAATCTCTTCTCAGTTGCGTATGATTCATAAATTCCCAAATATTTTTTTGAAGATACGCCGAATTTGCGTGAACCCGATTATTGATGTTTTATTTTATTTTATTTTATTTTTTATTTTTTAATTTAAAGACTATCGACAGGTCAGAATAACCCCAATAGATAGTCATTTAGGACAAGGTGATTAGTACAGTTACGATTTACGATAATACATTAAAATAAAACATTAAAACATTATTACGTTTTCATAAATACGTACATGTACTCTGTTATTAGTGTTGACTTTATTTCCACAAGTGTAATACCGCCGTAGAACGTTGATAACGGATAGAAAATAATACATTTTTTCGTTTGTCTTCGGATCCTATTCAAACATACTCGGATATTATTTTTCGTCCATCCGGTCTTCAATTCTCGTGTTGTCTTTGTTTTTGTATTGCTTTTAAAATGGTTGATGACTCGTCTGTACACTAAGCATTGTAGTATACAAACATTGTCATAAGCAATCATAATATTAATTATTGTGTTCGCACCTGCTGTTCACGGGAAGTTCTTGAATAAACATGAGGTTTAAATATCTGCAAGAATTGCATATCGGTTTTATTTAGTGCCGCACGAATGCAGTGGTATGTATGGGCATGCTAAAAATGTGCACACATGTTTGAAGTGCTATAAATTCAACGCGTATTCAACTTCGTCAGTGTATTGTATTTCAAGGTATCGTTATTCTGGTCCACGTATTATGGATAATGCAAGTCAATGGAATTGCAAACACTCCAAGTTACGTTTGTACTCATTCTACCTCAATCTTCTTCTTTTCCTCTCGGTGAGAGCGGTCTTCGCACGAACGTCTCTCAACTCGTCAACAAGTTAAAGAGCTTGTTTCAAAATGCAATGGGTGTCTGATTTTTGAATTTCCATCGTACGTACATACATTTTTAGGAAACACCTTATACAGGGTGTAACAGAGCTATAGGTCGACCAAAATCAAAAGACCATTTCCTAGCTTTGTCCGGTAAGAAGAAAGCGGGGGAAAGTTGCCTGTCAAGCCCGTATTAAAAGCCTCAATATGACATTCCAAATAAATACATATTTTTTAGTTTAAAAAAAGTTACTTACTAGAAAAACTTATTTTGTGTTAATTTTTTGCATCGTAACAACACACATATTCTTTGCGCACATTCTTTTGAATGCGGTCTAGCTATAGTCCACAATACCTTATATGCGGATTCCTGCCTTGATTATGAGTCGAAAATGTTCAAGCAACCATGACCTAATATAATATAAATAATATCAACAGTCAAGGAGATATCCGACATCAATTTTTACATTTCTTTTTTTTTTCAAAACGTCGCACTATAATTACAGTAACTTATATCAAAAATGAAAAATTTATTCCCTTTAATACAAGTCAAATAAAATAATAAAAACCCTACAATTCTGATTGGAAAACATTCCAATTGTAATTTCTGCTTGGCTTTTATCATTTTATTTAACTTGTATTGAAACAAATTAATTTTTCGTAATCGAATTCGTGTCTGGTACACCCTGTATATTAGATAGTTAAGAATTATTTTTAGTCATAATGTAATACTTTAACAGTAAAGTCTCACGGTCCAACAAGGTAGGATAACCAACATATTAGCTTTAATCTTTTAGATCGGTGATAAAAATAAGGTTGATTTATTAACATTCCATAAATATCTACAGTCATAAAAAATATACATATTTTTCACGCCTACTGAACATGTGCACCTTTGTCCAGAAGTAGACTTTGCTCAGTCTGTTGAAAGAACCACTTGTTTATTACTAGAAATGATTAATATTTGTATACTACAATTTTCCCTTTTAACAAGTGTATTAAAAAGAAAAATAAATTATAATAAAATCATATGTTGTGGTGGTTAAAATAATTTATTAATAATTAAAACAAATTAGACAAATCAATTTGGAAAGATACGCAAGTAAACTATATTTATCATGAAAGAGATATCAGTGGTCTATGATGTGAAAAAATTAGAACTTCGCAATTAACAGAGTTATTTCATTTAAAAAAATGTTTCAATGTTAAAATCCTGGTACAGTCTAGCTGGTCCTACACCGCAGCAGGTTACAATAAATGTGTTAAGGGCTAGACTACCGTTGATTTCGCAGTTAGAAGTACTGGATTTAGTTGGCACAACGTTAGAGATCCTCATTGCTCTAGTCCTCGACCTCCAGGTCACACAAGATGGTCTTCCAACAAGCTTACGACTCGTTCTCCATTTATGAGCATTAATTTGTTGCTGTCCAACATACCATACTTTCATATTTGCATTTACAAATATTGTATATTCCAGCTAGTGGCTTATATTTAAGGATAAACATATTTTGTTGAATTCAAAACTTGTGTCATGAAAGTAGGAATCTCGAACCCTCGACCACTAACTAGATTACTAGGTAATAGTGATCACTAGATCAATAGGCACGTAGATTTATTCTTATTTCACCCCATTACTTATTGCATTTTAATTACATTTAAATTGTACACGCGCTAAAAATTATTATAATTATTATAGCACGCTTATTAACTTTAACCAATGTGTATACATTGGTATGCATGTGGCGTTCTCTATTGCCTAGTGCAAAGGCCAACGGCCACCTTTTAAAACATGTAAAATCTATAGGTTAACAAATAGTCGAAAGATGTTTTGAGAAATAATAGTTTTTTTCCAGCGGGAAATGATAAATGACAAATTCACATAGTTTTGTTTGTTTATGTACTGAACCGTGTTGTTGTTGCCTTGTATGATAATATTTTCATGGTTCGACGCCGGAAAAAAAATGAAACAGTCCATGTTTTGGGTTTCCTGGTGCGGTTGCAGCCGTATCGTACATCACGACCGAGATAAGGCCGGCCGATACCGCGCGGCGTCCCTGGACGAACACCTGGCATTAAACCTCGCGACACTGCGCCGAGTATATCTCATGCCATATTCCTGCAACGTAACCAGCCTGTATTTTAAATTTCTCCAGATCAGTTTATTGTCGGCTGTGACGTATGCGCAACATACCGTTAAGGGTGTATTTCGGATGACCTTTGATATGGTCGGCCCGTTGAAGTTTCGAATTGCAGATCTGCCTCTTTTTCTCTGATCACCACTCTTCCAATTTTTCCAGTCGCTACAAGATTCTCCCAGCGGTGTATCCGCATAATTGTAGAATGCATCTCACACAAATGATGGATATCTATTATTAATTTGGTTACATTTGGTTGGCGTTCTACGTTCTCTGTATAGTGCGGCGATAAGAAAATCCGAGCTCAGTGTCACGATAAAAATGACTGTTTTCAAATCTGTGTACAGGCCCGCCCTAATATACGGCCATCAAATTTGGATCCTGACGGAAAGAGTGAGATCAAGGGTCCAGGCTGCCGAGATGAGTTTTCTAAGGGGGGTAGCGGGAGTCACACTGGCGGACATAGCCGACATAAGGCACACACAAAAGCAACAAAAAATGTGTATGAAAATAGAATGGGTCTAGACTGGTTGACTAGTGCAAGAATAGAATATGGAATCACCTTGACGAATCTTTGGGCCCTTGACCCTACAAGGAAGGGGATGAAGATGATGATTAATTTGGTGTGATTGTTAATAATTTAAAACATTTATATTAAATATGCGAAGTCTATTATGGTTGGTTTATATTTCCGTATACATCCATCAAATGCATATAAGTTATGATTCCAACTATACATAATTATTGCGCGTGTGAAACGTGCCGTTCTCTTTGGATACTACAAATATACACATTGACTTCGATGGAGTCGATAGTTCATGACCTGCTATTTAGAAGATCGACGGTATTGGTCATACAAAAATAAAATAAGACGACGTTTGCAGCCGCTTTCAGAGCACATCTGCGTTAAATAAATGTTAAGTGTAAATGTACTCCTTGTAAGTCTCGAGCCGCAGGTGTTCCCCAGCCGCAATATAATATGTATTAATATTGGGAGCCAGATTGAAGGGCTCCTTCGAGCACGCTCGCGGGGAATACTAAATGGGAAATATGCAAACGGTCCCGGCAGATCCATACGCCATCACGTACACGTCTGTGCTGGCGATAATGTTGGGTTAAAAATAACTGTAAATTCCATGATTTCAGTAAAGTATACGACAAAATCTGTTTCAACGTACAGAAAAGTGATGGTTTAATACGGAAAATTGGCTTATACTTACAGAACTTTTTAAAGTTTAGTCATATTCATTACGATGTGCTTGCTTGTCTTGTAAGTAGGTAAAAAACTCGTCTAGCGGTCGGGGGCTCTGCCCTCGTTCCAGAAGGCCACCGAGTTGGTCCTATTTGCACAGCGCAAGCGTTTAGGTTAGTTTGACAATAGTAATAATTTTTACGCAATATTTATTCCGCGTACATGTATCCTTATAACAAAAAAATGAAAACTATTACAGCGTATTTCAAATAGATTAAGAGACATTTAAACAACATTTATCTCCAATATTTGAGTATTGAAGTTGCACCGTTCTTGTTACCATTATTGTTTGCGTATTTGTTTAACTGTGAATTTAAAAAAGTAAAGTAAAATTAAAAATTACGCTGCCACGGAATATACAAACTAAGACCACGAGAGTTGCCTGGCGTGACTCACAGAGGGAGTCGAGACTAGGGAATGCCTTTTCGGTATCCCTCGAGATTAGAATTTCCAATCCCGCGGCATCCCTACGGATCGGGATCCCGAATACTTTTGTGTTTTTTTTGTTTATAGAGCTGAATAGCAATTAACGACAATGCCTTGCATTTTTATATCAGATATTTTAATAAAATATTCTTTATTAATCATTTCATCAAAGTTTTTGTAGGCGTTTTTCCAAGCATCAATCAGTCAATGTAGTAGAGTAAAAACTACTAACTAGTACTAGTTTTTATTACTATGTTGGGTTGATAAAATACAGCAAATATTATTAAAATCTATTTTCATTATTTAAATGTGACGTGAACATAAGTTTTAAGGACTTACTAAAAGCTGTATAGACACATACAATTAAACATAAAAAAATGCTAATCAATCAATCAAAAATCGGACGACAATGTCGTCCGATTTTTCGGCTCGGAATTGATCTCGTAAAATGCCTCGAGTTCTTGCGGGATCGGGATTGCATTCCCTAGTCGAGGTAAAGCCAAAAGCAAAAGTTTTGCAAAGTGAACTTTGCATTCACCACATGCCTAGCGGTTAGGCTAGGTACACAGACGTGTTGGATTACAAAAATCGTTCAAAAACGCGGATTATGATTGTAGAAATTCTTGCTTGTGTAATGCAATGCATTATAAATTAATTGATATTAATTAAAAATAATTTGTATGGTTCATCAAATTTCTCTTTGACTGCGTTATGTTTCACCTGCCAGAGCCGGGGAAACTGATCGTTAAATTCATCATTTCGGTGTACCGCCGGGTGTGATCGGTCGTAATGGTCGGCCGAGTGTCGCGTAAAAAAGAACGGTCTTCGAAGTCTTCTCAGCGGGACCGTGTTTAAAGCGTGTTTTTGGTAACGACTACGACGACACGACTTTCCAGTAAATGAACGGCTTTTGATGCTTAATTCGCAATGCCTGGCGCGGGCGGCGCGACGTGCAAGAGCGGTATCAAATCATCGTTTAAACATTTGCCCAATGTCCGCCGCGCGCGATTTCTAAAGTGGAGATTTTTTTTATCGGCGCTACAGAAATGAAGATTGGCGATAGATACGCCGCACTCGCTGTGGCGGTCCGGCGCATCGCTCAGTTTCCACACTTTTGCTCCAAAATAATCACTCCGAGAGATCGCTTCTCTCGTGGCCAGACTCGAAACAATATCTGGAATGCGAATTTTACTCCCGTGACACTTGTTGGAGAATATTTTTCTGACTTTCGTCGCCTTTGCCCCGGTGTGCGCAATATATATTCGCTGTAACGTTACCAGCAGCCTTGAAATTTTTTGCCTTTTGCTTTGTGTTTGTCTATCTTTTCAGAATAAACAGTTGTAATAATCTAAGATTCTAGATGGCGTTGACGCGCACGTGTCTTGCGGTTTAGTAACGAGAATAGAAAGCCAAATGGGCGTAAGTGATTATTTCAGACTTTACAGGATAGCAAAATAAAAATAATAATAAAATAATGTCTATCTGATTTTGTCAAATGTTTCTTTTATTATTAAACGATTGCCATATTTTTTCCATTTCCATAAAACACACATGGAAATCGTTTAATAATAAAAAATATTGACAAAATTCAGTTTTTCTGTTTCAGTGCCGATAAATCGGCGTTTATTAGCTAAATAAGTTTAATAACAGCTTGCATCAAAATAAATTATCTTGACAAAGTTCGAAATAATCGCCCTTTCGGCTTTCTACCCTCGATCTGTATCGCGTTATGTACAAAATTATTACATTGAGTCACTTTCTGAATATACACACGCACCTATTTTCTCGCTACATCTACGTCTCCTCTACCTTCTGTCTTCCTCTGCAAGGTGAATTGTAAAATACCATTTTTCTCACTACCTTCAACCTATGTAGTTTTTTCATAATTTGACAGCAGTTTTTAGCAGTATACTCCGAATGTTTCTTATATTTTAATAGTAGAAATCCCTA
The DNA here is from genome assembly GCA_016648135.1 of Agrypnia vestita. Lineage (NCBI taxonomy): Eukaryota > Metazoa > Arthropoda > Insecta > Trichoptera > Phryganeidae > Agrypnia > Agrypnia vestita. The sequence continues at coordinate 75,975 of JADDOH010003404.1, read as the reverse complement.
GACCTCGACAATTGCAATTTTTTCTCGGTTGCAGAAGAGATTCTACATTTTCGCAAAAGAGCTTCTTGCCTTTTCACAACTTATTTTAACATCGACGTCTGGGTCCCAAGTCTTTACATCAGTGCCCTCGACTGATGAGTGAACATTCTACCGATTTCTGTGCGTTTGGTGAATGTTCACATTATTTTGGATTGGTCGAGCGATATCTTTGCTCCGTCACGGACCGATTCATCGGGACACCCCTCCTCCGAACTGCATCCCATTTGCGCGCTGCGGAACATGCTTTCTAGCACCCAACGAATTTTCTATAGAAAGGTGTGTTGCGCTACGTGCGCTGAAACTCGGAACAAAATTGCGCGTTCACTAATATTCCTATTATTACATATTAAAGCTGAAATTGAGTCCGCACATGGGCAGCGGCCGTGCGTGCGCAGACGACGGAGCGAAATCAATCGATGCATCCGTCGGATTTCTCTTTGTGAAATTCGCATCGGAAATTTTCGACATTGAATATCGTTACGTCCATCGCAGTATCCGTAGCGTTCGCAAATCTACCGTGTGTGATTTTTAAACAAATATTATGACCACTGGCGTAGCGTAATATTGGCGGATAAGTAAACAAAGCGGTTTTTAATAACATTTAATTTGGTGTGAAAAAAGATAAGTCCATATTTACAAAAAAATCCGCAGTTCGATTTAATAAATTAGCGACTTTCTATTATATGCTGTTGTCATATTTGTAACGAGTGTAATTTTTCTTCATAATAATCGATGTCGGTACTGATGTATCGTAAAAGCAAATAGGTACTTTTTAGTTGTTCTATTCTTTCGCATATATTTGTTACATATTTGTAATTATTATTTTTTAAACTTTCTATTATGTTCTATTGATTTGTTGAATTGTATGGTATATACAAATAACTGACTTAAAAATGTATCAAATACAGCCCAATAATAGAACCAAAATGACCTATTTGCCAGTTACAATTCTTTACGTAGAAGCGGTCGATATATTTTTATCAAATTATAGAAGATAACATCGAGTAAATTACTTAGTTTATTTTATTAATTATTAATATCATTAATGTCGACAGGTTGTTTTTTTTATATTAATATTTGCGTCTAATCACAAAAGTTTGTTACATAATTCTTTTTAATTAATCTTGTATACAGGCTGTCTCATAGCTAGTATTGAAAATTTTACAGGTGGATTCCTACCTCGATAATAAGTAATAAATGTTCAAGCAACCATGACCTAATCAATAGTTATGGAGATACGCAATATCAAATTTTGCATTTTTTTTTTAATATTTCCGCCTTTTTTTTGCATAAAGTTGAATTATGTTTTTCTTCTTTTTTCAGGTAAGGGGGACTATTATTTGACCCGGACGAATTGGAAAAATGTCGTCCACTATTGGTAAGTGTGTGTGTGTTTGTGAGTGCGCGTGCTTGTATGCATCTATGATTCATGATTCCTTCACAAAGAAGAGCTTCAAACCAAGTCCATAAAAATATATATTTTTTAAATCTTTTACATGGAAGGGCCCGATATATCGAAATATGTTATCTGTGACTACACGGATGATACACGTGTTGTTCGGTTACACCGAGTCGTGTCTCGGTCAAAATAATAATTTAAAGTTTTAAACAAATTGAAATTTCTCGTTATCTTAGAACATTGCTCCAATTGAATTATTTATCTCCGAACGGCCACTTTGCGTACAGCTCGTGTAATAAATGATTGGTTCGTTGCTCTGAAACAAACGAAGATCGGTGTGCTTGCTTTAGAGCAATCAATCGGCTCACAGAAAGTTAAATTCTGTACATGAAACATAAATTGTACGCGATGCTGTGATTAAGACGTTTTAATCCGACGAATGAGCGCGTAAGCGATCTTGTGGGATGGGCAGTGTGCTCCAAAGAATTTTAATTGGTATAATTGACGTATATCGTCGTGCGTTATATTTACAAAGATTGCAATTGAATAAATTTTAGAAGTCTCACCACGCACGTACTCAACACAGAGACGTAGCTGTGAAAGTGAGAAACTTGTGTAAAAGTCTTTTTATACGATGGTCCAGGGCTTACAACCTGTACGAGCTGGATGAAGTGCGAAAATAGCGAGTCTCATTCCGACATTTTAGCTTACAAAACATTAGCGATTCACGTAACTTGCTGGTATGATTCATTATATTATAACAATTAGTACAAGCGTCGTAAAATTCGTAAAGTCAAAAAACTTCAGTCGCTCCGCACTTTATATTTCTCTTTTATATTCATATGTGAGGTATAAAAGCAAAGGCAGCAATACACAAAAATTAAAAACTACACAGTATAGATGTCTCTAGCATAGTCCATTCAAATGAACGAAAGATTCTCCGATTTAAACATGTATGGAACGTTAAAAATTTGCATACAGGTTGTAAGCCCTGGGCCATCGTATAAAAAGACGTTCTACACACGTTTCTCATATTCATAGCTGCGTCTCTGTGAGACTTCTATAAAAACAAACAGTAGGTACTAGTTTTTTCTATGTGGGTGCTATGTTATATGGATTTGATAAACCAATAATTAAAAAGTATTATTTGGCGCAGAAATTATCAACCGTTTTAGAGGTTTTCTATAACATTATTATTGTACAGTAACTGGTGAATTAAAAAGTTGCATAATGAGTTCATACCACTCGAAAGTTTTTTTTACCTAAATTTTAAAATATACTCAAAACACTTTTTTTTAGTTTAAGTGTTAGTTTAACGGTGATGGCCGTGACGTGAGTTAGAAAAATATTGAATTTATAAAAAATGTATAAAAAAACTAGCATTTAAATCTTCGACGTTTTATTCGTAAAGTTATGTTCTAAAATAGTTTTAAGCTGTCCGAACCCGTATATAGATAATATTTACCATTTTTTGAGAAAGAGAGGGCAACCACAAAAGACGTGGCTTGACGAGATTAACCAGATACCGGAAGATGGTTCTTTTAGAAGCCTGAACAACCGTCGAGCTTGCATGCGAAGATGTACGAATGTAGATGAAGCGAAAGTTGTATGTCAGGACAGAAGAGTATGGTGCTCTATCCTCTCTGCCTACCCCCATGGGAAAACGGCGTGATGGTAAGTTAGTTAGTTAGCATTTTGTGAGTTGGTCGCTTTTCGAGTCTAACTATGCCCAATTGACGTCAAGTGCTTAAGCGCAGTCGACCTTCGCGCCGCGCGAATTTCCTGCCAAACCTGTCGGTTGTCTTATTTTGCAGGTGGGCTCTCTAACTCCTAACCATATGCTCCGTTTCGAGATGCACCGATCTCCTTTTTAGTATCGCGCAGTTTTAGTGTGCAGCTGCCAGCCTGGCCGCGCACGCGCACCTGCCCTCGGGGGCGCGGCAGATGTTGCCCGGCTCCCAAACTGGCATTTTCTGAAAAAAGCACGAGTGCCTACAGAGCGAAAGGATGACACGACTGCTGGATTTTGTCCGCAGAGGGATAATCATTAATTCGGATAAGTTTTAAGTCTCACAGAGGCGAAGCTGGAAAACGCGTATAATTCGGAAGTGTGTCATATTCAGGTTGTACCAGAGCCAGCAGCAGAAACTTGGCCGGTAGATTCCCGCCTATGTCACAGTTGCCGGCAAACTTCTTGAAATTCTTTGGCGTGGTGGGGGAATGCGCAGAAGACAAAATTTGGGTCTCTTTGGTGGAATGGTATATGCGCAAACTTCCCCCCACTAGGCCGTAAAATTTCAAGATGTTTGCCGGCTACTGTACGAGTGTAATATCGATAGTTATCGAGATATGCAATATCAATGTTTCCTTTTTTTTTTTTCAATATTTCTGATATAATTTTTGCAAAAAGTTGAACAATCGTAACAGTAACTTGGGTCGATTATGAAAAATCCATTCGCTTAAATACAAGTCGAATATAATGATAAAAACATTGCAAAAATTTAAAAAATTTAATTTTTTTTAGTTAAGGGAGATAAAGAACATATAAACAAATTTCAAAAATTTTATAATATGTGTTTGTGATGTGTTGTGAATTGGTGAGCGTTGCATTGTGCCATTAAAGCCAACTAACACATATCATAAGTCCTGTGATCACCATATAAAACACTTCCTTACATGTTTCCCGCCATTTAATAGCTTCGTTTCTGTGATACTTCAATAATAAAACGTAATAATTTCTTTTTCTGTCCCCATTACTTCGTCCGTAATTTCGTTTGAATTCACGGCTGGGAAAGGGACTTGAACCCCGGGCCATCAAACCAGAAACGGCCGATTAACGCATTTTGCTACGGCCGCCTCTCCATAGATCGCCAAAAAGACGCTTTAAATATATACTAGGGCTTGGCAAAGACGCGAACCACTGTTCCGTCATTTTTGACGGGTTCCAGTTTATCATAAAAAGGATGGTAGCCACGGTCACAAGTGACCAACTTTACGAGACGGCAGTTTTTGTATTCTGCATTAATTAAATTTTCATTTTATGTATTTTTCTGTTTTATTTTAAAAACTCCCCCAATCGATATGATTGGTAGCCAGCCCCAAAACAAGAAAGTGGCATTATGTAATATTTTTATTTTAATATCTATTTTACATTGGACTTTTATCTTTTTGCATTCCCTTGGATTACACGCTTAGAATTTTTATAGTCGTGACTAATGCTAAATAGTCTCATTTGTTTGATATATAAAATCAGTATATTTTTAGGTGTTCATTTTTAAAATTGGGCTTCCATCCCTGTGCTCTGTAGGTATTTGTGAGGCGATAAATGATAACTCTTCACGTTTGAAACGCGCACGATCGTGTCTATACATTTTATTAATTATAATTATTATTTATAAATATACTCGTCGTGAATTATTTTGCACACATCTTAATAAAATTTCCTTCGTCTGAAAGTTTAGAAAGTTTTCTCCGAACGCGAGCCCGCGCGCAACGCACATTTCAATTAAATAGTTCTATAATCATCTGGTAAAAATTACTTTTCGTTTTCGGATCTTTAATTTTTTCCTCAAATTTTCTCGAACTCTGTTCCCACGTGCTGATGAGAATATTATTTATCCAAGAAATTGACAAGAATGCTTCCTTTGAGCTAATTGATTAAACGATTTCATTCATTCAAGATGATGCTAATCAAGAAATTAAATCAAATCAAAATTCAATTGATGAAATCAATATAGGGGGCATACAAATTGAATGATTGTAGGAAAATTTGCAAAAAATAAAAGAAAAGGCATCATATTTCATCAAATTAAAAAAAATCAATCTAGTTTGTATGCAGGATGTCTTGGAAATTGTATTTGTAGAAAATAAGTAGAAAATCTAACAAACAATAATTACCTATAATTAAATCGATAATAATTATCAAACTATAATTATCAAATTATAATAAGTATAAAACTAGTTAATGTTTGATTTGACTTGTTTTTAAATTTCTGATTGTAATACCAGGTATGCTAAACGCCAGAGTTGTTTTATTGTGATGCATTACAGTAAGCCCATTATCGCCCACAACGCTTTGTAATATTGATTTATATTTTATCCCACTGCTCCCGGTTCTAGTTTTTTTCTCATTGTTATAGACCACTGTTTTATAAACGGTGGGCCGCGAGTGTTGTGTTTTGCGCCAAACTGACTTTTTTTATTTCCCTACAAAGAGCCTAATATTACAGTAAAAAATGTAACCCGTTAATATCGATGAGCTCTTTCTCTATCTGCTTGTCAAAATTATGAAAATGACTTAAATTCAAACGTAGAATGATTTTAGATTTTATACTACTAATTTGATGCTCACCATTTTTCAATGCGCAATTAACTTTCCTTTTTAATTTCTGCACCCTTCCTGCTCGTATCCTACCGCCCTTTAATGAAATAAAGACCAGGACGCACACTGCCAGGATCGAGAAAGGGGGTTGGGGAAGGGCGTGGTGGGAATCGGAAGAGTAATAATGGGTAAATACGAGCGAAATTGATTATCTGTATACTAATATAATAAGTGATAATAATAAGTGATGCATAGGAACAGGACGAAATGCTCGACTCACGATCCGAGATGAACTCCAATAATCGACAAATTCGACAATAAACAACACATCACAATCTGATGATCACTCAGAAGCCGACACTGTTGCGATGGATTCATGACAGTGGAGTTCGATACAGTTAGGTACACGAAAAAACAACACTTGTCACTCGTTGAGTGGTGTAAGGCAAGGAAGAAAGAAGGGTGTCGTGACGTAAATGCCAGAGATCCGAAATTCGCGAAAATCAAACACCTAAATGAATTCAAACATCGAATAACTTATTTATTTTTGTTTATAGGGATGCTCGTTGTAAAATACAGTTTTGTCGAGCGTCAAATGTGCCGTTTGTAAAAGTATCGAAAAAAACTGTTATAGCCATTTCAATCTTGACCTAGATGTATATATAATACGTAACGTTTAGTCTTGGTGTGTCGCAGAAGAAATGCATCTAGCATCATTATTCTCCGCGCATCTTATCGTCTGGGCGCTGCTCGGAATCCGAGTCCTATCGTGCGGGTAATTGCACGGGTAAGTGCAGATTAATCAGCTCCCATTTTGTCGACCTCGATTATTACTATTCAAATTACTAGAGCGAGAATGCTGTGATGTCAATTTTGCAATATTTGTAATGCATCTCGCGGACGCGAAATGTGGAACGATATTAATTATTATTCCTTATTGTCTCCCCATCGACGTACCGGGTGTAACGCAGCTAGCCAGTCGTCCGAACTCCAGAGTTAGATCGATTTATTAATTTTGAACGAAAGGTATACTTCATATTTTTTGATCTTATCTTGGATTGCCGATTTAATTTTTACTCCCTTTATATTAATTAACTCGTGGCGTCTGCTTGCTTGCCGTCAACAAAAACTTTGGATCGATTTTTGACCCTTTTCCCGTGATCCAATCGAGCTGAAACTTGGCAAGGTAGACTCGTGGCGACGATCAAGAAGATCTATCAAAATTTCGTTAAAAAAAATAATAATTATAGTATAATTTCGGATTTTTAAAATTTTTATTGGTTTTTTCAAATTGAAATCATTAGAAAAGTTTGATTACGGCGGACCGATAACGTCGCGGAATATTTTCTAAATTTGAATTACTCCGTCGGTATGCATAATAGGTACTTTATTACAAATGTCGAAAATCTAAATTGACTGACAAATGTTTTTAGAATTTAATCTTCAAAGCACGAAGTGTCTTATCAAAGCTCAAAGCATCTAAAATTTTAGGAATATATTAAATTACTGTAAGTTTAGTGTTACATGTTTTAATTCGTTTTTAATTGTTGTTATATTTTACAAAGAAAGGGAGTATAATAAAAACTTGGTATTTATGGGTTACTTTTTACCGCTACTATTGAGCTAATTATTACGCAATGTCTCTATCTCCCTATTTGGGATAGATCAGTACCGAACTAAGAACAATGTATTATACAGGGTGTACCAGAGCTAGCGGCAGAAACTTTGCCGGTAGATTACTGCCTATGTTATGAGTGTAAAATGTTCAAGCACCTATGACCGGATAGGAATCTACCGGCAAAGTTTCTGCTGTTAGCTCTGGTACACCCTGTATAAGTCTAAGGAACGTACTTAAAAAAATGCAATTCCTTCATTTCTTTCTACGCCGTCTATTTATTACTTTTAATCAATTGTGCCCACTCGTTCACAGTCATCCTACGATTTAACCGTCTACGTCCAACATGTTATGGAGCCGCTTACCTTCTTTCCTGTTGATATTTTCTCAAAATTGAATGATGAACTCTTTTCTGAAGTTTTGACGACTAGCCGCGTGGACGTCCTGTACTTGCGAGGGGTATTGTTGCGCCAGGCGCCGGAGACCTTCGGAAGTCGGCCATCCATATTATCAGACAGCGCCGCCGCCCACGACGATGGCTATCACAATGCTCGTTCACTCCGTTCCTTTTAAGGAGTATTCAATTTGCATGTCCAGGACATTCCCGATAGAGATCTCTGTGTCACTTTTGCTGTCGTCAGAACGGCCTATTCGAATCCACGATTTTATCATCTGTTATGACTAATCGCTTTGGCAGATTACGATGGAATATGGAAATAAATGGAAATGGATAATAAATGTTAATCAATTTATAAATGAGATTTACAAATAAGGTCGATATATTCACGGAAATATACAAGGCTGCAATAGCGTAAATGGATAACGCGCCTGCCCCGGATAGGAGGAGATCCGTGGTTCGAATCCCGGTAGCAGCCAAATATTTTTTCGTGGATTTGATTCTTCTGTATGTCTTTCTAATTGATTAATCAATTTGGTTTTAAAAATTTCACAGAACTTCTTTCTGAAAAAATTGCAACTTCACAATAAGAATGTGTTCTTGAATTTAATAATAATAACTGCTTTCTTCATATTTTTTCCATTGAAATGACTACCTATTGCATTTTGTTATTTTTATTTTTTTTTTAATAGAGATGCGAACACGGAATACGTGTCACATCAATATTCTTACTATTTTTAAACTAAGCTAAACGCTTGTGCTATGAAAATAGGACTAACTTGCTAGTTTGGAGTGAGGTTCGAACCCGCGACCTTTGGATTACGAGGCGAGTGTCCTAACCACAAGACCAACAAGCTACTCTATTATTTTTATTTTTTATGTGATTATGAAATGTTACGAAATGTTCATTTTTTTTTATGTGAGTATAAAATGTTATCGCTTCATTCGTCTTCGTCGGGTCCAGTTTTGCGTCGAGGAGGCTTTTATTTTATTTATATAACAATATTTTTGACTTTTTGAAGTTACACTTCTTTAGGCGCGTTAAAGAAGATGAAACTTTAGGATATCACGAAATATTTTCTACAATGTGAAGTCACGATTCTTCAACCAAAGCTAAGATTGCGCTTTGCAAATGATATTTCACCAGTAGTAATCTTTATAAGTGTTAAAAACTTCAAGTTGTTAAAAACGGTCTATGAACGTTGCGTGTACTTCGGTCGCTTCGTATTTTTCATATTATAATTGTGGTTATATTCATAATTTACTGTTTCATTTACTCTTTTTTTATACAAGTAAATACGCAATTCTGTCATTTCGTAACAACACAGCTCTTAGTATTTTGGTACACCAAATAAGTATAACTTCTAACGCGCGTTCCTAATTACATGCATCCAATTTTTTTTTTAAGTGCATATTATTTTTAATTATATTAGGTCCTTACATATGAAATTGGCGTTTTGCCGTACTGGCAAATTTGATCTCAAATATCTTCTCTTTGGTTAAGAATTCCAAATCCAAATTTATACAGCTATTTACTCATGTATTTGTGTTTTGAAAATTATAATTCATTCTTTTTTTCCTCAATTGTTTTTTTCCTTGCGTCACTCAGTTTACAAAATGAAAAACTTGAAATATCGCGTTATTTACGAGTACAAGTTCCACCGTGGCACCAGTGCTGCAGAAACGGTTCGAAGGATTAATGATGTGTATGGCGACGGTGCCGCAAAAGAAAACACATTGCGTTTTTGGTTCCAACGTTTTCGTTCTGGAAATTTCGACCTGCAGAACAAGCCCCGTGGACGGCCGGAGACCAAAGTTGATAATGAAGAATTGAAGGCTATTGTGGAAGCGGATCCATCGCAAACCACATCCGAGTTAGCTGCAGGCTGCGGTGTTAGTGATAAAACTGTTTTAATCCACTTGAAGCAAATTGGTAAGGTGAAAAAGCTTGAAAGGTGGGTACCTCACGAATTGAGTGAAGCAAATCAACAAACGCGCGTTGACTGCTGCGTTGCATTACTCAACCGGCACAATAATGAAGGGATTTTAAATCGAATCATTACCTGTGATGAAAAGTGGATCCTGTACGATAATCGGAAGCGCTCATCGCAATGGCTGAACCCTGCCGAACCAGCCAAACCATGCCCCAAGCGAAAATTGACTCCAAAAAAGTTACTTGTGAGCGTTTGGTGGACTAGTGCTGGTGTCGTTCACTACAGCTTTCTTAAATCTGGCCAGACGATTACGGCAGATGTCTATTGTCAGCAACTGCAAACCATGATGGAAAAGCTAGCTGCTAAACAACCGAGGCTGGTTAATCGCTCTAGGCCACTGCTGCTTCATGATAACGCTAGACCACACACTGCACAACAGACGGCTACCAAATTAGAGGAGCTTCAATTGGAATGTCTAAGACATCCACCGTACTCTCCGGACCTTGCCCCAACAGATTACCATTTTTTTCGGAATTTGGATAACTTCTTGCAAAGGAAAAAATTCAACTCCGATGGGGCAGTCCAAACCGCCTTCAAAGATTTTATTGATTCCCGTCCGAATGGTTTTTTTTAGTAAAGGGATCGATGAACTACCTATGAGATGGCAAAAGTGCATAGATATCAATGGTACATACTTTGATTAAATAAATATATTATAATAAAAAAAATCGGCTTTTTGTTCCTCCCATACTACACGCCAATTTCATATGTAAGGACCTAATAATTACGCAATCCCCTACATTCCCTGATTGATTGTGCTGATGTGTGTTATGTAAAGTACCTCAACAACAACGAGGTTATTAATGTTTTACAAATAGCACTTATAAATAAATAATATTAGAATTAGAATAAATAAATATTTTTCTCTGATCTAAACGCATCTGAATTTGCCGCAGTATTTATTATAGCATTCATTGCAATTCATTGAATATTAGACTAAAGGAATTTTTAAAACCACCAGATGATTAATTTCGAAGAAATTACACTTGATGAATCGTGTGTCGTCTTATGTTTTGCCGTCAACATTTTCCTACCGATAACATCTCCGGTTATCAATTCACGAGGCGTCCTCTCGGGGAGAGAGGTGTCCCATCCTGTTCTGCACCGAGCGGCGCCGTCTGCCACCAGCTCAAGAAAGTCCCTCTGACAACACACCCAAGTGCAATTATTCACTTCTGTCTACCTGTGCAGCGTCACAGGAATGGGCCACATTTCCTGGTTCTGCTGCCATTGTTGGTGGCGCGTACACAAGGCGTCTCGTAGCTAGTAGCAAGAACATCGATGTGTCTTAGATTTTTAATAGAAAATATTCTTTGCACTTTGAAGAAACGTCGACAGTTGCGTAGATAAGCAGCATCAAAGTTTGATGTTTTCCAATATTTGTGGCTTGTTTTCTGTAGAACGATGAACTATCGCTTCAGTAATTTATACGAAATATTAAAAATTCATTCACTTATGACAAATGACAAAAACCTTACAAATTTCTGCAAGGTCTTATTAATCTTTTTATTTGACTTGTATTGTAAGCGACTGAATTTGAAATACTCGATAAAGGATACTGTAATGATAGACCAATGTTTTACAAAAATGTGTGAGAAAATTGAGAAGAAAATGCAAACTTTGATGTCGTCTGGCTGTGTACGATTCGGATCAAATAAATAGCCCCTAAGTCGTCTCAACATTCGTGTTCGTCGTCATGCGTATTCACCTCGGTTTACTTGATTAGAGGAAGATGTTCAGACTGGTGGCGCGAGTAGATTAAAACAGCCTTTTCTTACACGAGAAACACGGATTATTGAAGCGCCTTTAACAATGATTGCACTGTGAAATGCAAAACAGAGGTCTGAGCGAAACGCTTCTGATTGGTTCAGGCGCGGCAGTCTGTCTGAGCTCACCACATGCAAAAACGAGAGAAGTAATGTTACCGGCCTAACCTATCCATAGACCGTCTTATTCTATAACGTAACAATCATGTCTTGACCGCTTTTATATAACAATGTCGCTTCATCAACCTTGACGTTTGATAGCAGTCTTGACATTTCGCATAGAAACTTGCGTGCACCTCTTTTCTATTTTTTGTTTCACTATTATAACAACTAGGTTATTCGAATATCAGTCCATTTTTTTTATGTTTACATTTTATAAAATAAATATTTCATTTCCAATACATTCTTTACATTTTCACTTTCATTCCACTTATTATGCGCGGCCTCTCGGACAACGTCACCTCGACAAGTTTTTCCTGTTTTCTTTTCTTAGATGAGATTGTTCCATGTTCGCTACGAATACCCACCAGCGGGCGAGATGGCCAAGAGAAACAACAAATTTTGTCAACCATGTACACATCTGCCGTCGCTGGATCAATTCTCGATGTCATAAAATTTACTCGTCCTATATGTATCTACCGAAAGATTATTGTCATCCTCGCGGTTGCTTTCCCACGATGAATGAAACGAGGAAAGAGCCGATGATCGTAGCACTTTATTCACAGTTGATAATTTCCGACGCCAGGCGCGCGTCCGCCGTTTTAAGGGCCCTGCCCTACGGATCGAGTCGGCGATATAATAACTATAAAACGCGCCGACGTGCCGGCATTGTTGCTGCATTTATTATCGTTTGGTCGCGGTGAAAGTTGGTGCATCCATTGTGGACCGTGGATTGGTATTGTCAGTTATTTTATTTGATGATGATGGCGATAACGAGTCGCGCCGCCGCCATAATTATTTATACGCTCGTCCCGCAAGTCGTGCCGCTAAAAATGTTTTCACCTTTTAATTAATTGTTGACTGTTTGCTCTGGAGAATTAATAATTAATTAATAGTTAATAATAAATATTATAAAAAATCATGGAATTGAGAGAATCGCTTCTAAAAATTTGAATATACCAATACCTAAAACGTCGATATTTAATTAATTATTGCATATTTTTATGAAAAGGGTTCATTGTAAAGGTATTTTTACGGTTTTTTAATCAATCAATCAATCAATATGTCAAAAGAAACTCGTGTATCCCTATCCGCCAAGTTTTCTCCATAACCAGCCACAATCACCCACCGGTGGTTATGGTGGTGGATAGCCCTTGGTGTCACATCGAAAGTATGCGAGTATGGTGGGGGGTGGCTGTGCGTGGGTGGGAGTGGGTGACAAAAATGTGCTTTCTAGCACATTGTTTTGTTATGGGACGGCCGCCAATGCTTCAGATTGTTTCAAAATAGGCGCGCTGACTGTCGGTGAGTCTAGAAGGTTCCGGAAAAACCCGCTCTAGAAAGTTCTGGAAGGAGAAGGTTCTAGAAAAATTTCCGAAAGTTCTATAAGGTTCTAAATTGAGTGGCGGAATGTGTCGGTATGCCTAGAAGGTTCCTGTACATTCGAATTTCTTGAAAGTTCTGGAAGGAGAATGTTTTAGAAGGTTCGCGAAAGTTCCATGACGATCCAAACATTGTTCTAAAAATTTACGCGTGCGAAGCCGCGCGGGTACAGCTAGTGTACTTACAAGAAAAAAACTATTATTTACAAAGATATGACGCGTATTACAGATTAGTTCTTTCTACAAAATGTCTTGATTCTTTCTACAAATAGTACCTTCTATCCGAGGCGTTAAACCCACTTGGAAGTTTTCTACAAAATTATCGTGGTGTAGTAACAGTAGAATTGAATAGGTGCATAATGCATCCATACCACATGGATTTTTTCAATTAATAATTTTTTTGCCAATGATTTATAAATTTGAAGTCACTAACCACTTGGACATTTTATGAGTTTGGCGTGATGTAAATTAGAAAAATACTGAATTTACAAAAAACTATAACACTTAGACCTTAGTCGATTTCAGCACATAAAGATATCGTAGTGAGCTGTTCAAAATCGTATACAACTCATTTTTAGCATTTTGTGGGTTGGTCGCTTTCTGCCTTTCTGACCATATTATCTGGCGCAGTCCACTTTTATGAGTCGCCATAGTTATTATATAACATCGCTTAGTGCAGGAAATAATCTTTGTTAAGATTGCGAAAACGTTCATAAAATAATGGAAGATTTACAACCCGATACGTGATAACCTATAGCCATAACTATAATCGTAATCCTTAGCGGAGATTGGAGGAGATTACGGAACTTCAAGAACTTTACACCGCTCCAGAAAATGTTGGACCTGCAAGAGTCTCCAGCAGATTGGACCCTCGAGTCCCGGGCCGCTGAAGAACTGGAAAATGATCACCTTCAAAGCTCTAAAACCGTCGTCAAATCGTCGTCAGTTTTTCAACCAGAAGATTCGTCTAAGATTTTCGACATGTCGCACCATATGTCGAAAGCATCTATTTTACGGTGGCTGCTCGTTTCGAATCCATAATGCAGCATTGAAAAGATTTATCACGCCAAAGTGAGCATCTGTAGGTCTAAATGAAAGTACGAGTATCGCCGAATAGATTTCTCATTTTGAGAAAACTGCTTACGCCATTTCCGAGATGACTTTGAACTCTCGCTGGCGAGCCCCATTGATCACGCGCAGTCGGCATATTAAATTATCTTAATTACGAACTGTTCGGACCTCTCGACCCCGAATCCATCCAGGAACGAGACGCACCGCGCTGCGAGAGATCAGACTTCTGGCCCCAGCCAACATCTGATGGACGTACCTGCGGCATGAATGAGTAGAAATGAATGTGGCCGGTGTCGGAGGCGACCGGAATGGAGAACGTCCGCGAAAGCCTCCGACCGTGTATACAGATATTGCCTTTAGAAGCTTTCAACATTAAACGCGCATCGGAAAATTATATATTTATTTATTGGCATTGTCCATGCTACGTTGTTCCTCCAAGTGCTAATGCGAATAATCACGATAATATTACAGATGTCTCATAGAGAAGAAACTATATTTATGGGAAGGTAGGAATGGAAGTCTTGGATGTTCATGGGGCTTACGACCTATCGTACTGCTGGCTTAAGTGATCACTTCACACAATGTAACGTTCACCATTTCCACCCGCGATAGAATACCACATCTATCAAATTTTTGGAAGTTGTATATATTTAAGTTTTACAGCCCGTTATGTATGTTGTAATTATCATTAGCGCGACTGGCATCCAAAGCTTTTTCATTCCTCTTAATTAACTACAGGTGTCATTAATAAGACATTGATGTCCCTGGGACAAAATCCAGTGTTCTGAGAAATTTGAACAAACTCAAAATATTCTGAATTTAATTAATATCTGATATAAAGTTCGGGAGTGAAAATGGATGACTTCGGTGATTATGTATAAAAAGAATCATACCTTCTTCTCGGTTTATTTTTTATTTTTATTTTGATATTAATAAGGGTTTACAAATTTTACATACAAATTATACAGAATCACAGTTTGATAAATTATAAATTTTGGAAATAAGAAAGAGTGTTAATAGTAAATTGAATGTTATAAATAATCAGGTCCTTTATGCAAATAGTTATCTTTTAAATTTTCATGTTAAGTAGGTATATCTTTTTTAATATTTCGATTATCTATTCTTCGATTTTTAAATTTTATTTTTGTTATCCTGACGAAGAAGCCATTGGCTTCGAAACATGTTAAATTTATTTCAATAAAAAAGTGGTGTATACAAAGTTATTCTATATAAATTATAAAAAAAAACATGATTTACAAATCAGTACAAATTTAGCCATCCGAGTCAAAATCTTTTGAAAAATGCATCGCCGCCATATGCGCGTCCGCCGAACAGACAGGTGCCGCGCAGCGCGCCCTCCGCAGCGGGGGCCGCCAGCGGCGCGCAGCCTGCCGGGCCGCCAGTCGTCTGGGGCGCGCGCACCGCACCTCGCGTCTCCCGCCGCGTCCGCCGGAAACTATTGTGACAGTTGACAAACAAACGCGAATCCGTGTGAAATAAATGACAAATTAATCGATACATTTGCGATGATTCATTCCGGTAAGATGGTGACAAAAAAACGCTGCGTGGATCTAATGATTGTTTTTCAAATAGTGACTATTTTATTTTATCAAAGTTCGTCTCTCTGAGATTTGTTCGTCGTGAAGTAAATAAACATCACCTTAATATTGTGACTTCACTCGCCATCATGAAGGTGGATCGCCATTATTTCCTGTCTCTTCGCGAGGCTTTTAACAGGACCATCCTTCAGTCTACCTAGTTGTTCCAAGTCTTTCGCGGCCATCCGCTATTTCTGGTGCGCATCACCTTATTGTCACATTTGTTATATTTCTCCCGAGAGTCTAACGATTGATTCTTTGCCGGTGTATAGTAATTATTGAGTGTTATATTCAAGAATACATTCTTATTGTGAAGTTGCAAGTTCTGTGAAATTTAAAACCAAATTAATTTATCAATTAGAAAGACACAGAAAAATCAAATCCGCGAAATTTTTTTTCGCTGCTACCGGGATTCGAACCACGGATCTCCTATCCGGGGCAGGTGCCTTATACAATTACGCAATTACTGCCCCGGATAGGAGATCCGTGGTTCGAATCTCGGTAGCAGCTAAATATTATTTCGTGGATTCGATTTTTCTGTATGTCTTTCTAATTGATTAATTAATTTGGTTTTAACTCCACGTTTATGGAATCACGTTTATGCAATTATAACGCTTGTTTTTGTATACAACGAGTCGGTTGACAAAGCCCTCATAAGGCGAAGCGCGTCTCGAGTAATTAAGTCTTATTATTCGGATCCTCGTAGTTTCAAGAATGACGATATACCAGCAGAAACCAGTAGGCTGTCGCCGCCGGGTGTCGCTAGGCCCTGTCGAAGAAGCGGGACGTATATAAAGTCCATTTAATAACAAACCTTCAATATATTTTTTGCTTGTTATCTAGAAAGGTGTTTGCTTCGTCTCCAGAATCGCCAGCGAGAGCAGTCACACTAGCTTCACGGCATTCCTTTCTGCATTCCTATACAAGCGCGGTCTCTCGCCTCTCCCGATGCGCGGCTACCTGCAGCGCATATTCGCTATCCCATACCGGTTAAGTAGCCGCTCGGCTGTTTGAGTAATTATGTCGTAAGTCTGTGATCGCCCGCTCCCGGGAGCAGCGGACCTTCGCCCTGATCGGCCATTGTCGTTTCGGCCGGACAAAACATCGACAGCTTTCCGTAATTATTAGTACGCTCGCGCGTTCTCCTTGTTGGAGGCCCTTATCGCTGTTAAAGGACGTATCGCGAGCAAACCCAACGTAACCACTAAGGGCCGGTCTTATAAACGTCCGTTAGTTAAATTTCAGACCAAATAAACCGAAATTTGATATCGTCTTATAAGAATCCTTTAGTAAAATTTTACCGACAGTCGAACCACCAGTTTACCGTCCGTTAGTTGAAATTGACAGATGTATGACATATTGACGTATTATTTTTTAAGGTTTAATCCGTTGTCAATTTGCGTTTAATGCTTTTTGTTTGACGTGTACATGCATACTGTGCTGACTGCTGCTACATTTTCAAGGAAAAATGTTTTCAGATGGAGATGTCCAGTTATTGTATTCAAGTTCGTCAGATGAAGAACAAACTCGACGTCAAAGAGTGTTCAATATACATACGAGTGGATTATTTTAATATTTTAGATGACGCAGATTTTAAGATTTTTTAAGCTTAAGAGCTTCTAGAAGATATTGGGGCAAAATCTGACATTATCAGCGACCACACATTTGCTTGTTGCCTTGAGATTCTACGCTCTTGGATCAATATTATTAGATGCTGCAGACTTTGTTGGGGTTTCAGAGGCTACTGCCAGTGTAGTGTTGTGGGAAGTATCCCAAAAATCTGGTGCGAGCGAGAAGTTTTAGGTTTTGTTTCGTTTCCATAGAAAAGAGATATAATTCGCCTCTGACCGTTATAAAATCATAGACAAGAGCAGTATGATATTGTGATTCTTACGGACGGTAAATTTTTTTTTATAAGACTAACATCGGTAACATTTATAAACGAACGGCAATCAGTTAGTAAATAGTCGATGGTCTCTCCAAATAGGTCTTTATTGAGATCGTATCTGGTGTTTGTGTGACTGTATTTCAATGAAAACATAAAAATACGCTCTCTAAACGATGTGAAGCATAAAAAGCTTGATGCTGAGTAGCGATACCATCTGTTTAACCACCAATTAAATCAACCGGGTGACTGAATAGGTGGACATTTAGTTCATTGATCGAGCGCGTTCTCTGCACCGTCGCGCAACACGAGTTTCGATATCGATAACCTTGAAAGCCATGCGCTACATTCTACAGGAATTAAATTTAAAATATTTCGTTCGTCCGGGACAAGTTAGCCAAGCGGCCGAGATGGGGGTTGAACCCCGGGATGGCAAACCCGAACCGACCGCTCTACGCGTGTCGCTACGGCCGCCTCTCCGTAGACCGCCCAAAGATAACATAAATATATACCAGGGCTTAGTAAAGACGCGAACCAATGTTCCTTCATTTTTGACGGGTTACAGCTAGTTTAAATAGGTAAAAGTGTGTATACGCTTTACTTACTGCTATTAAAACAGGCCACTCGAGGTTTTCAATTTTTTTTTTCAACGACCTTTACACGTGGAGGTAGAGGGTGGAGGGAGGGAGGGCCCTCTACCTCAAAAACAGCGGAGCGAAGAAGAATGCGCTAAACTTTGGGATGGTGCTGGGGATACCACGATAAAAAAACGCGCCGCTTACTCTAACCACTAGGTGGTGTGGAAATTATTTTTTTGACCAAAACGCGTGTTGAACTTCACTTTGCGGCGCTCATACGCCAAAACTATTGAATTTAAAAAAGGTTATTTTGAAAAAAGGTTATTAAACAAATTGTAAGAAATTTTCTCTAGTTTCATATTGTATAACATATTTTTATCGTAAAACAAGTCAGAAAGGAGATATTATCCAAAAACTGCTTTTAGGCGCCATTTTTCCAAAATGGCGGTGCGAGCGGCAAAGATACGTTGCACAAGAATTCAACGAAACGTCGAGAATCGTTTCTCGGAAAAATATGTCTAACGACCGTAAGAACAACCTTAACTCGTTAATAAAGTATAAAAGTTAGTTTAAAGCGTAGATCAAACAACCAGTTTCGCTAAAAATGTGCGCTTCGAGCGTACTTTTACTCGAATCCGACTCGATGCAGCCGGGCCCGAGGCATCTCGATAAGCAGTATTTGCATGGCCCGGCTGACGGGTTTATCAGCGGAGGGCAGCGCCCCCGCCATTGTTCCCCTTTCCTCGCCGCGCGGCCGCTTCCTCTTCCTCTTCCTGTCCCTCCCCGGCCGCGACAGTCCTGCGCCGCCCACCCCGACGGCCGGTCGCCACGCTCGTCCGCGCGTGACGTTTGCGGTTGTTGCTGTTTGTATTTTCTTGCAGTTTCACCTTGAAACGGGATTCGGCCGATTATCATCGGTGATAAGGAAGAGGTGGGCGCGGGGTGCCAGGTTCAGCGAGAAACGCATCGGCTTTTGAATTAATCGTACGTGATCATGTGCGGAGTTCACTGGCATCCTCGCGCACCGCTGGCGCGCCCGACTGCACGTCGCAGTGGAGCCTACTTGTGTACGTGTGTGTGCAGTGTTAATATTGTGTTTAAAAAAAATCTAATTAATTTCATCAATTTCTTTATTATTAATTTATATGGCACCTATTTAGTGGAGAAACGTTTGTTTAAAAAGCGATTATTTTTATATTTTCATTAAAGTACCATACTGCTCCCGTACGCATAAACGCAGCTATTTGACGAAATCACATTTTGAGATACGAGTCCTTTGTTTATTTACGAACTTTTGTAATGTATTTCAAAACGGACTATTTTAAAAAACCTCGTGAATTAATTAGAATGCACTGTAATTAGTCTACTGTCTTAAGAGGCTCTTATACTTTCAATATTGGCATTAGTTTAATCACTTCCCGCTAAAAATGGCGCTAGTTTCGCTCAAACATGTATTATTTAAGCACAAAAAACGATATCGAGAAATATACAATACTATAAAACGAAATAGAAATGTGCAAACTTTAACGCCTGACCTTTTAACTGCGTAGTGCTACATACGTAACCCTTTCTACATGAACGTAAGTTTTGCAAGTTTGGCGAAATTTTTCTGTACAATAATTATTCGATCCTTATATTAGAGATGTGACAAAGCCGACCGTAATGCAATGTATATTGTTTCTTTCTGAGATTTTACTCAAAATTTGCTTTTTTATGCTATTTTTCTGATTTTTAAGAAAAACATTTTTTTAAGATCTCCATTACATGTAACATTATGTTATTATTTTTTCTTTAGCGTTGAAAAATTGTATGACGTGTGTGAATTTTCACTATATTTTTTATTGTTTTATAACATTTTGTCTAATATCAATGTTAAATAATTCAAATAAAAACCATTTTAAAAAAATATGCGTGTACTTATGTATGCGCGTTAGAAGTTATACTTAAAAAGTAGAATAAAGACAAAATAATAATAATAATAATATTTTCGTTGTCTGTCCGTAACTTACTGGAAAGACGACTTTAGATATTTAGAATGTGACAAGCAATCAGCGCTCAACTCATGTTGCGCGGTCACGCAAGAGTTGTTATTAATTACTATACAGTCGTACCATGAAAATATGGTTAAGTATAAAGAGAATATAGAAATAAAAATATTCTGAATTATCTTTTCAAAACGTAAGACTTTCATGAAAGTAACTTATATCGAATATCTAAAATTAATTCGCAATAATAAAAGTCAAATAAAATGATAATCATCCGTATTCTGAACTAAGCAACATTGCTATTTCTGTATCTTGACAGTTATTGTATTACATTGTGATGCCGTTTTTTTGACGTTTTATGTTTGACAGGTTTGAAATTAATGAATTCAATCAATTAGAAAGATCATTATTCGTAATTGTGAATACATTTGTTTACGTTTTAGGGCTTTCTGATTGATTCATTAATTATTTCAAACATGCCAAACTTAAAACATCGAAATTAGTGTCAATATATTGTTATACATACCTGTCAAGATTGGGATAAAGTTCTGACATCCCAATATTTTCAGAATAGCACAGATTAACTTTATAAAGTATTATATATTTATCAAATTTCTGAAGGGTGATAGTGCAAAATGATTAAACTTTTTTTTGCTTGTATTGAAGCGAATTTATTTTTAATATTCTACATAAGTTACTTAAATAACAATTAAAATATAAATCATAAAATCTGATTTTGAAAACTGGAGAAAAACGATTATTTGAAAAGATCAACAACTGACCATAATAAACGATTATAAAAAACATTCATGCATGTATGCGGTAGAAGTAATATTTAAAAACTAAAATAAAGACAAATTATATATTAATGATGCTCAAAGTATTGAGTTGTATAAATCTACACTGATCATTGTATATTACTGTATTGAATTCTATGAAAAGAATGAAAACTCATACTTACAGAAATGTAACCTCAAATATCTAAATATAATAATTTGGTTGTCTATCCGTAACTTGCTGGAATGACAACTTTATATAATTAGAGTGTGACACGCAATCAGTGCATGGCTCACGATTATTTAAAAAGTATAATAAAAAACGATTAACGGAACATATAAACGAAAACAAAACGATTCACTAAAACAGGGTATTTAAATAATACAACATATAAAGATGTTATAAAAGGAAAAAAAAAGGATTCATAAGATCCGATTATATGAACTGGGGTAAAACGATTCATAAAAAATATCGACAATTGACCACAATAAATAAAAAAATATCGACAATTGACCACAATAAATAAAAATATATAACGACGGACGACAAAAATGGAGCATATAAACGGTTCCTTAATAGCCGGAGGATAAATTAATAATCGGGTTTTGCAAAATGATTTTATAAGTTTATATGTTCAATTTAGTCGCCCGACCAGAGTTGCCAACAGCGCTTGGCCTAATATCGCCGTTTCCTATACATAAAGTAGCCTAAAGTAGCCCAAACGCAAAAATATCAATATGAATAAAATAAAATGTAATTTTTATCAATTTATTTATAACATATTTATAATGTATTGATAAATAGGCCTAAGCCTAATATAAAAAACCGTAATGTTCGTTAAAAGAAAGTAAAGTAAGTAGATAGGTAGCATTTTAAAAACACCGGAGACGTACATTTTGCTACCAGCGTGAAAACTGACCATGTGATTGCTTGGTTGAAAGTTGTTGCAACACACCTCTTCTTACATTCATATAGGTACGAATTCTAAGAATAGCGATCAGCATGGGTAGTTGCAGGCGATTCCTTAATTTTGTTTTAATTGTCCACATTACGCTTAAAATTCTTTCAATGACAGCATTACACAAAGGTAATTGTATTTTTTTTCTTAATTATTTGCGATTCGGCTGATTTAAATAACTTGTCTCTGAAGTAGCCTAGTAGGCGACCAGTCGCCTTTTAGATTTTTTCGTCGCCGATTCTCTTTCTGAGTAGCCTAAATGGCGAAAAATCGCCTACGTTGGCAACTCTGCGCCCAACGGCAAATACGAAAATCGTGTACTAGGACCTCTTAATTGAAAATATTTTACAAAACAAACAAACTCAAAACAATATTATATCGTTTTACTGAAAATTTTTCAAACAAAACATCAAAACAAACAAACTCAAAACAATATTATATCGTTTTACTGAAAATTTATCAGTTAAAATAAAAACACAAAAAATGCCGGTTCAAAAGATTTCACATCACTATTTCGTGAAAAAATGACAATTACCGTTGAGTAAAGAAATAGACGGAGTATCTTATTTCATTAAAAATATTGTTTGCAGGTAAAAGAAAGGACAAAAATTCAGTGTATATACAGAACAAAGTCTATATATCATATTGTTTCAAAAAAACAGATAAGAATAATGGAAAAAAACATCAGAATCAGCCCGCAAAAACAAACAAAATTTGACAGTTGTAAAAAATAAAAATGGCGACATTCAAATTCAAGTATTTTTAATACATTTAACAGTTATTTTCTGCATTTACCGTTGTCCCCGCGATAGGGGATTTCTAAAATGCATTCATTATACGGATATCTTCCCTTTATTAACACTCAGGCAAAGTTTACGCAGCATTTTAAGATATATTCGTATAAACTAGCGGGAGCGTAACCTGACGACTGGCGTAGTTGGTGTCAAACCAACGACTGATTTGAAAGAAAAATGATCTTTTAACAGACTATACGATTTAATTAATTCAAATTTCTGTGTATGAGGTAGAAAATTTTGAATATTTTTATATTAATGACAGTGAAATTTTCTTAGTACGCATGTAAAATTTAATTAAAATAATCAATGTTTTAATGGTTTTTTGGATGCTGCAATATAGGAGACGGAAAGCGAATTTTTATCTTTTTGTAAACGTTGTATTTAACAACCTACCCAAAAATAATTATATATTTTCCCCCAAACTTTCTGTTTGAACTTCTTTTATTCAATTTATTAAAAAAATATACGGTCTTTACGTGGAAATATTTCGAGAAAAAGTGTACCAAAGATAACTCTATTGCTAGAAAGATTAAATAGGGCTTCGGGATTATATTTTTTTTGTGATAATAACAAAGTATTTTTTAAACTTTTTTTAAACAAATGCTTTAATAGTAAATGGACCTTTCATAATAAAATAGATTGAATGCATGGTTAGCTGCAATTTAGGCAATAAGATTCGAAAACTTTACACTAAATTGACTCTCCAGACAGCAAAAACGTGAATCATGTACTATGGCGCCTTAACTCAGAGATGACTGAACGAATGAAATACAGGGTGAATTTATAGATTTGCAAAAACTATTAATATAAATTTAAATAAAATAGTTTTCTATTCTAGTTTTGACTTCTTGTTATCTATGTGATATTGCTCATCAGATTACACTTTTCCTATAACTACATTACAAACAATAAATGCTTCATTGTAATCTACTTATTAATGACACTTTCTTTACACACATTTAATTACACAATGGTGAGATTTGGGAAGAAGCATTATTATTCTTTGTCGCTTTATATATTTCATATTATTATGCTATCCACAATCTGTAACGTTTTACTTATATTTGATATTATGAGTTTATATTAAGATTACCAGTATTGCACGATTCTCCAGTATAGCAAAAAAATGTGTTTTTCGTATATTTGAAATGCTTTAAAACATGAATGTGACCTGCGTTGAAGCTTTGCTACTAAAATTGAAATAGCGGCCTTTTAAGTTAATTTGATATTTTGCTGTACAGTGATATTGTATATATGTTATAAGTATTATGCTACTCTTAAAAATATATAATAAACATTTGATTTTTTTATAATAAAAGATTGAATATACATTTCCTAACCAACAAACAGATATAAACAGACAGCAAAAAAAAATACTAAAATACTGGTTTGTCCAAATTTTTCAGAACACAGTAATGGATTTTGTCATAGGGACATCATTAATCAAAATATATTAAAGATGTCTCATAGAGACGAAAGTATATATTCTTACCCTATGAACACCCAAAGACTTCCATACCTACTTTCCCATAAAAAAATATAATTTCATCTTAGTGACACGTCTACAATATAACTTGATGAATGATGTCCCTGTGACAAAATCTAGTACTGTGTTCTGAAAAATTTGGACAAACTCAAAATATTCTGAATGAAAAAAACTGGTCTAAAAAGGAGTTTAATAAAATTGAAATGATATTTTAGGCGTATTCTAGTGAAATGCTAATAATTCGGATGAATCTCATTACACATATAAAAGATTTTGCTAAAAAATTTCTATCATAAAAATATATGTCTCATTAGTGACATCTGTGGTTGATTAAGGGGAATGACAAAGCTTTGGATGCCAGTCGCGCTAATGATTATTACAACACACATATGAAACAGGATGTAAAATTTAAATATATACAACTTCGACGTGGTATTCTATCATGGGCGGAAATGGTGAATGTTACATAGTGTAAAGTGATCACCTAAGCCAGCCATACATAGGTCGTAAGCCCTACGAACACCCAAAAAATTCCTGTCCTACTTTCCCAAAAAATTTTTTTTTCCATTTCTCTATATTTTATTTTTTTATTCAATTTTTTTTTATTTCAGCCTGCCACTTTTGTAGATTCATATGACAGACGCTATTTTGATATTACTACGATTTGCATTTATTTCAATTTCTTTCCTACATTTTTTCTTGAATCTCGCATGAAATTTAATGTTTTTTTATATATTTAAAAAAAATTATATTCGTTGTATCGAGGTAATCCAGATTTAATTCGAAATTATCACATATACGTGATAATTTAATAATATCAAATACTTAAATTTTTGCGAATGATTAC
Source organism: Agrypnia vestita (assembly GCA_016648135.1). NCBI lineage: Eukaryota > Metazoa > Arthropoda > Insecta > Trichoptera > Phryganeidae > Agrypnia > Agrypnia vestita. The sequence goes on along the minus strand of JADDOH010003404.1, from coordinate 50,921 downwards.
GTAAAATTGGTATGATACCATATCGCTGTTTTCCGAAAAAGAGAAGTTCCGAGTTTCATATCAGAGATAATCAAATAATTTTTTGATAGGCTGGTTTTTCAGAATATAGTTTCTTTTTTCTTTTAAAAAAAATACAGATGCGAACATGGAATGCGTGTCGGAATAAAAATGACGAAGTCATCAATATTCTTATTATTCTCAAACTAAACCAAAATCATGTGCTATGAAAATAGGACTAACTTGCTGGTGTCCTCATTGGTTCAGCTAATTAGTTATATAATATATTGATATAATATATGAGAAGGTGCACGCTGCCTCGCCACGTCCCCCCTTATATTAGGCAGAGGGAATCGGAGATCGGCCGCACATCTTGATCACATCCCCTATTCGTCCATTTTTAAGGCTTCTGAAATTATTCTCCGAGAATTATTTGGTCTTCCGGGATTAACGTAGTCGCCGGAATTAGATGAAATTAACCAATTGGTTTTATTATTATTGTCATTAATTTATAAAAAAAATTATTTAAACCATGCTTATAATCTAGTGTGAATTGTGTGTATTTATATATACATCCATACACTATATATATCTATACTATAGTAGGTATATATATAATAGCTATCACATTTTCTCATATATATAGGTCGCGTATTATTTTAAAATAAAGACCTGATTTAGGAGAGCATTTTAATACATTTTAAATTTCGGGATATTATATTTTATATTCTTTCGAGGTGAGAATAATAAATAATTAATAATATTGCCATGTATTCGCTACTATGGGGTTTAAGTAAAATGTTTTTGTAAACGATTAAATTTATTTGGAAATAATTAACATTAGTTTTATATAAAATATGTATTTTTTAATATTTAATCTTCTAGATTATCAGCATCTGAAAATTATCACTTGAAAATATCGCTCCCTTTTCGTCGTTCGCAGAACTCTGACTCTTTAAACTACTCACCGTCCGGCAGCGTAATTTTTATAGGTACCTGCGCTTCTTTTTCTCACCTGTGTATTTCGCCTCCAGCGGCAAAAGTATTCCTGGCCGATTCGACGGTTTTCTAGATTATTTGAGGAGCCCTTTCAAAACCCCTGAATATTTCTTGTTCTTTTTTTTTGTTAAAATTTCATTTATATTATTTATATCACTATTATAGGACAGTATTTTTAACTTAAGAAATCTTACCAGAAAGAGAGGTTTTGATAGAAATGACGAGAATGGTTGGTTTTCTCACATTTGAGTGAAGTCGTCAAAAAGTATTTATTTGTTTGGATTTGTTAACAGATACTACAGTATTCATAGGTAATATACATTCTGCCATTGGAATATGTAATTTTTTAAATTATTGTATCATTCTTTTTGTTTCCGTAATCTGGAAGATTTTATAAAACTATACATATATCATTTCTGCCGGGATTTTTCACAATAATGCACTTTTCTAGCACATCAAAAACAAGTGTTTTTATATATTTTTTATTTTTTTATATTCTTTACATTACATTACAAACACATTCATTATATATTTACGTATTTGATACATAAAAATAAAATTTAGGTACATGAAATTTATTTTTTTATCATTGTACCTCTCCAAAAAGAGACAAAGTCTTGTGTCTGGAGAGGGAGTTTCACTTTTATGTTTTTTTGATAATTTTTTTTTTTGTTTAATATTAGCTCTCGCTATCTAAAAATCTATATTGTACCGAGATGCTAGACTCCGGATTAATTGCGAACTATTGTAGTCTATCGAATACTCTGAAATACTCCATAAGATTTTGGAGCAATCTGGAATCAACTGGAACATTCTCATGCACTGGTGATTTCGATGAATCATTAGAAATGTAAAGAATGTTCTCAAAGATTCCAAAAACTAACCAGTAGCTGTTTTGACGTTTAACCAACGCGACGTATCCAGCGATAAAACAGACCGCAGTGTTACAAACGCGTGTATGATACCAGTGACAACACATTAATCAAAGCAACAGATACTAAGCGAAGTAACTACTTACGTTCGATAGTTGAACGGAGTTTTCTCGAAAGTGTTAACAAGCGATATTAAAGCTTTAATCTTTTTTTTAATATTTAAGTTTACATAATATTTTACATATATGATACACACTACTTAATTTTTATGTTTTTTTTTTTCAATTTTTTTACAGTCCCTTGAAAGTATAAACTTGTGTATGGAACCGGAAATGTCACAAATCTAATAGATAATCGGAATTTTTCATAACATATAACACATACTGACATATTTCTGTTTGTTTAAACTTTTTATTCTTTCTTTCTATATAATTAATATGCCTTAGTATATCATAAATATTTATCATTACTGACATATTTCTGTTTGTTTAAATTTTTTATTCTTTCTTTCTATATAATTAATATGCCTTAGTATATCATAAATATTTATCATTTCTGACATATTTCTGTTTGTTTAAATTTTTTATTCTTTCTTTCTATATAATTAATATGCCTTAGTATATCATAAATATTTATCATTACTGACATATTTCTAAATATGGAGACCTGTAATTGGCCATCTATATTGTATCAATGTTTTCTATGCTTTTTTATTGTGCTGTTGGTCTTCCATAAACATTAAATAAATAAATACATGCAAAGAAATACTATATAGAAATATTTAAGGATAAGAATGTTAAGTTAATATTACAATATTGAAAAATAAGCATGTTAAGGTTAATATCACAAATCTCATCACTCAATTGTTCAATGATTGTACCCATTTTTTTAACTTAGTATAATGTAGTATAGTTCTAATACACTCTGGTAGATTATTGAAATATTTCATTCTTAGGTATCCATAGTGGTGTTGCATGGCTTTTTTATTGCATCTAGGTAAATTTAGAGTTCCAATCATGTTCGCTCTTTTGCTACATCTATTTTGGTATTGAACTATATTTGTGTTTTATTGATTCATGTTTTTTTTTGTGTATTTGTAATATTGTGTTGGTCTTATATGTTCTGTCTAAATTTGGGACCTTTAATTCTTTAAACAGTAATAATAAATAATTCATAGACAAGTAATAAATTGAAAATAGTGTGAATTCAAGAATTCTGTTGAAATTAATTGTGTTCAGTGACTTTATAAATTATTTAAAATAATCAATAAATCGTTAATTATTTTCCCGTCTTTCATTCGCCTCCCGGAGCCGCGTCACGTGACAATACTTTTAGTACCTATGCAGTCTTAATTATAACAAATAATGTTTTATTTGTAAAAAGTATAAAGTCCTATCTAAGATAAAATCTATTGTAGTGTAAAACTTCTGATATAAATTAATCATAAAAACTCACGTTTTAGTTAAACACGCATAAATATGAAATGGCATCAAAAATTTGATAAAGATTGTATTTAAATACACAGAAAAAGAGAAACAAAATGAATTTAAATACCAACAAAAAAAACATTATATTATATTTTGTGTACATGATGTACATGTATTACATATATTACTAACTGTTCGTACTCGGCGTTGCACGGGTTAAGGATTAAATTGAAAAAAAATTGTGGGAGAAAACAAAGGTTCGATTCGAACGATATAGATTTGCATTTAAAATATATCAGGGGAGGGGAAGAGGAAAAAGTATAGGAGGGAAAGGTCGCCTATGTTACCCGCCGGGTCCTAAAGCATAAGTATGCAAAATTTGAAGCGAATCGGACACAATGGTGTAGATTTGTATAGAGAACAGACAGACAGACATTGAGTTTTATAGATATAGATATGCATACTGACGTCGACTTTTCACTGTATTCAGTCAATTTTGATAGTTAATTTAATTTTTTATTTTAGTTTTAGCTGGCACGTGGGGATAATTGTAAGATCTCATTTCTTTATTAAATTGATGCTAGCTGTAAAGTATCATAACTTAGAGGAACCGCGACTGGTATGAATTGTAGACTTCATAATGTAAATTATACAAGTTGCCTGCATTCAGGTCAAATAATAATTTTCATGGCGGTTGTTTTCGTCGTAGGCGGAAAATATATTACTGTTGATCTTTACTGTCTGGTTTATGTTTAAAACTTTATATTTTATTTGGTACTTATTTAATAAATGGTTTTGTGGTTAGTATAAACTACGACGTCCACTGGACTACGGTTAACTGGAACCCTAACCGGAGATGAGATTAACTGGCGTTGGCGTATTATGTTACTCTTTATTTTGTATGCAATAATTATTGTCAAAATTACACGTTTTATATCTATCTATGTACATATGTAGTGCTCCTAATCATGTCCCATTTTTACAGACAAAATTTAAAATTATCAATTAAGCTTTGTACAAATACATCGGACGTATGTGACAAGTCCGTTAATGATAGAGTAAAGAATGAGGATATGAGGAACGAATGTAAAGCTGATCTTAGCATGATTATAGAATTAAAAAAGGGTCGCTCAGGTGGTTTAGGCGTGTTGAGCGAATGAATGAGGAAAGAATTTTAAGAAAGATATATTATGCAAGTGTTGACGATACCAGAAAGAGGGGGGGACCGCGGAAAACGTAATTAGTAAGCAGAATAGAATTCTGCACTCAATTTTTCTTAATCTTGTGAGGCTGCACTCGAACAAACCGATTTATATCCAATCTTATCAATTTATTGAATGCATTCTGTTATAAATTAGTTAAACTAATCAAATAGATAGAAGGATCTACAGAAAAAATCTATCCATCGAAAGAAATATTTTATTAATGGATGGAAAACAAACAAAACCTTACATTTTCGGGAAATAGTGATACCAATTTCACACAGTATCCTACTATGATTAAAAATAAATAAGACATATTTGGAGTATAGTTAATATGTTTGATTTATTATTTCATATTATAATAGCTATTTAAATTATAATATATTGCAAAAAATCACTTAATTTTTTTGTAATACAAACTACCTTGTGATGGTCGACATAGAGATAGATTTAATAAATTTAGAAAATCTTAAAATAATAATATTCAAAAAAGCCAAGTATGGACATCAAAAATATATTTCTTCTGTTTGGAATCGTTTAAAAGTAAAAGCCTGATATATTTCTTCTTAAGATTCTATGTATTACAAGAGGCTAACAAAATATTGAATATTCAGCTATACAAGTAATATTTCTTAGATCTTTATTATACCATAGATATAATTCTGTGTTAAATTAATATCGTTTGCCAATCCTAATAGACTCGACCTTGTGAGTAGGTGCGAACGAGCCTTTATTATTTATGAATCGGAACAGCAAGTCTCGCGTGTAGCGGGTGCTTTACTGTTATTTTAACGAAACGGACCAATCACAGGCGCGCTTTGCCTTCGACGGGTTGAGCCGGAGGCGACCGTCCTGATGACTGAATCCGGCCAATGGCGAGCGCCGGCGGTGAGGTCATCGCGCATAGGATGAGTCACTGCACTAGCGTGGATTTCAGAGGTATGGTGAAATCGTTACTATAAAAGGAGCGAACACGATGTACTCAGCCCCTTCAGTTCGAGACCAGACTTGCGAGCGGGAGCGCTGCCCGACAGACTACCGACGGAGCCCTGAGTTCCAGAACATCATTTGCGGACGGAGTTGCTGCCCGGACGTATGGAGGAATCTACCATTCATCAGTACCAGAGAGGATCATACCGCCACTGTGTAACAGCTAAGGAACATATTTATATTATCTATTACGGTTAATTATTTTCACTATCGAAATGTATTTATTTTGGGAATATTTGAGTTCGGAATAATTGTGTAATTAAATATCACGATTGCTTGTGTGATATTGGTTCAAATCGTACGAGAATTCCTTCCAAACGGATGTATTTTTATGCAAAGCGAATTTCATACCGTTTATGCTGAAAATTGAATACACGGAGTTCTATATGAATTACTTAGTAGCATTATAATAATTACTGTATTGCGTAGGTATTGCGCAATCATTACACTCGGTCTACAACTAACTCTTTATGAATCGAGTACCTCGGTATATTCAGCTTAATAAGTGGCTTCAGAATGACGAGTAAAGGACAGAATGGGGAGATCTAACTAAAGATTGGGGATATCTGGTTTGTGTTAGCCTAGCTGGCTGAGGGGTGGATGATTGCCGGCACTTGGGCGTGGAACCCGCACAAGCCCCTGCAGGGCCCCTTAAAGGCGGGGTCCTCCTTGTTGCTCGGGGTCGTCAATAAACCGACCACCTAACCTCATCTGGCGCAAACTACTTAAACCAACAAAAGGGTTCCCTTTGTCTTTGGAAGGATTTCCATGCTTGAATGCTGTAAAACCTTGATAGAAAACGTTAACTTCTATTTCGTCCTCTGTAAGAAAGACAGGGCCAGAATAAATATAAAAATCATTCACTCATATGGAATAGCTGGGATATTATAAATATGTTACTAACACTCTAACATTTGTCCAAAGTAAATGTTGCAAGATGCAGAATCGTGGGACGCCGCTTTGAAAAGGCATAATGAGATTGCACAATAATTTGTAACATCGCTGACTATGCCCGCAAAGGAGGCTAATGTCGTCATCAATTCGTACCAAAAGAGTACATGATTCTTCAAACACCGGCCTAAAAGAAAGGCGCCTCAAGACAACACACATCATCAGAAACTCGTACCAAAAGAGTACGGCCTTCTCAATTATAAGCCTAAAAGAGAGGCGTCACAGGATCACATCTCGTAAAGAAGAGATAGAGTCTCGGGATGCAGTAAGTTCCGGAGGAACAAGGGGGGCCGTTTAGTCACTTAGGAAGTCGGCCACCGGGTTTAGGCGGGCGCGGAGCCTCAACCCCTCTCAGCAGAGATGCTGAGGGTTTAAAAAACCAAAATTTAGCATTCAAAGAAACTATTATTTCATATAAACTCACGGGCTGTTGTAGAATCCTTTCGAACAAACCATCCCCGAGACCTTATCTACTTATTTATAAAGAAGTTTCATTTCAAAAATGTCTTATTTCGTAGATAGCAAATATATGTATTATTTTCCCCAGGAATTAATATGAACAGGTTCATACACGTCTAAGACGACACCATTCAAGGTAAGAATATGTTAATATAAAGTGTTTAAAATTATTAGTTTCAGTGTTATTTAATATGTGAATTTCTCCTCTTTATGCCGTTCGATTGATTTTATTGGGTTGTTTCCAAACGGAAATGTTTTATTTCTAATACACGAATTCTTCTGGTGAACGTATTTTATTGTAACATAAATGTATAGATTATTAGGTTCGTTAGATGATTTTATTACGTAATATTATGCAATTGTTTCCACACTGCTCCTATAAAAGAATTTGAAGTTATTACGATACACAACGGGGTCCTTCATCCATTAGACGAATCATGTGCCAATTCAACGACGTATTACGAATAGTATATATTATATTTATCGAGATTTATTCGCATTTATTATTTCTAGTAAAGGTTTTAGTATTGGTACCAGGCGCCATTATGAGGCGGAGATAGTTCATATTCATAGCCCGACTGTAATAGGTATTTTTGTCGCGTAAGAGGTAGCAATTTTAGAAATATAACTGTGTTTTATGTTTCGTCCCTGACGGACAGGATGGTATAGCTGTGGTTATTTAGGTAATACATTTAGTAAATGCGAAGGGCATTAGGTATTATCAATATAGTGTGCGAACCCAAGATGATAGAAATATTTTAGTTCCTATAATTTCATTGAATATTTGCTGCAGAATAATATTTGATGAGAGAAGTAGTTAATATTCCATTCAAAGCAAAAGTTTTAGTCAATAACTTTATAGGTAATATTCAACAGCAAGATGTTAGAAATATTTTTAGTTAATATTTTTAGTTAATATTGCATTCAAAAGCGCAATTTTTCAGAATAATTATTTTCATTCAGTTCATTCAGTTAATTCAGTTTCATTCAGTTAATACGTATTTTTAGATAATTTATTTTAAATAGTAATTTTCGTATAGTAAGAAAATTATTTCATATGAAAAGTTGAATTTTAGTAGTAGTAATATTTCTGTATAGAATATTTAATTTTTAACAACTGTATCGCTACATCATATGGTTGAAGTCGACCGGTTGCATCCTGCCGCTCAATCGCGCGCGCTCACATATAAGAATAATGAAATATTTGATAATCCAATATATTGTATTTTGAACGCGACGGTTTGCTACTTACTAACCTTCATTATTTAGTAGGACCCACATTAGGGTCATCTTACATCGTTAGCCGTGAAAAGAATATGATTTACATTGATTTGCAATGGAATGATTTGTATTATAGATTTGCTTCGCCTTATATATTCAACACACACCCCATGGGATGTCTACCTCTGGTGCCGGACCAGGAGCTATACTAAATTATTATTAAATGTATCAAGGCCGCGATGCCGTACTGTCTATCAGGATCACCTCAACCTTACGCCAGGGTACATCATCCATTTTTTTATTTAATTTTGAATATCTTTTTTTTATTGTTCTTATTATATATTTAATATTAAAATTTACTTTTTTCACCTATAAGTTTCAACTGATGAAGGGCATCGACAGAGTCAACATCAATTATTGTAACTTTATTAGTATTATTTAATTCCTTATTCATAACATAATTAAACGTTTAAAAAATTTATATTCTATTATACTTGCAAAAGATTCGTCAGTGGCCGACTGTACAGTTCTATAAATAAAAAATGGACCTGCATTGTGTATATGTACAAATGTGTGTCAGCAAGGTACGGATATTAATTAAATGAACCGATTAATGTTTAATCATCAATTAACGTCTTGCGATTGAATTCTCCTCATTAGTGGAAGTGCTTGAGCCTTCCCCTGCGTAGTTGCTCGTAACACGTTTATTAATTCACCAATGAGAGCCTCGAAACTAGTAAATTGAGTGTTAAAAAATGCTTTAACATGAAAACCTCTTTTGGACGAAGAAATATCAGTTTTATTGCCCCTCGTGTCTTTAATTAGTTTAGTAATGAAAATAAGGACACTGTAAAACTCGACTATTTTAAATAATAAATTGGCTAAAAAAATTAAGGAAACAATATACTTAGAATGTGATACACCCACGATCCAATCTATTTTTTTCTCTTTTGTATTATAACTCTTTTTCAAACATTAATCAACTTGATCTTATCTATGTATCTATATATCTGATCTTATATATATTTATGTACCTATTTGTATTTCTTTGATGTATGTATATTATTTTTCTTTTGTATTATTTTTTTTTTAAATAGAGATGCGAACACGGAATACTCGTACGTGTCATATCAACTATTTTCAAACTAAGCTAAACGCTTGTGCTATAAAAATAGGACTAACTTGCTAGTCTGGAGTGAAGTTAGAACCCGCGACCGTGATCACGAGGCGAGTGTCCTAACCACTAGTTCAACAAGCTATTCGAAAATTATACCTAACTATTTTTCTTATATTAATAATATGATTCAACCATGAATAAGAAAACTATAAAATTTTTAATTATAACTGCGCTATATATTTATTACAGGTTTCACCCAGTGGGACATTTTAAGTTTAATGTAAAAAAATGTAATTGTTATAATGTATAAACCAATAAATAAATCTAATCGACTTCGATTCGTGCAATCGATTCAAAGTTCTTGGAAGTATGTATTTCTACAACGATAATCTATTTTTTCCTAAAATCTAATAATGATGGCAGAATGAGTGATGCAGATATAAATAAATAAAAGACTTCCACTACTACGTTGTGGCTTAGTCGGCAGTGCGCGTGCTACTTCTCACTTAAGAAACTAACTAAACTATAAGAAACAACTGTGTAACTTAGCTTAATTAGTTCAATTCAATACTGCAAGTAGCTTTTCATTCTGTTTTTCAGTATAAGTATCAGTATTAACATGAAAAATACAATTAAAAATGTATCGTATAATAGCGGCTTTAGCACGGCGATGGCATGTCGATAATGAGGGGCCAGTATCTTTCTCCAGTGTGCATTAATGCTGGAAGATGGAATTAGGTGTGCTTCCCAGATAAGAGCTGTATATCTTGGCTTCTATATCCACGGCTCCTTATGTTTAATATTGCTCCTATAGTGGTACATATATAGTGGAACAGAATATTGCTTCACACTCTATTCAAAAACCTTATAGGAGACTTATTTACCAGCGACAATATCTAATATATATATATATATATATACATAATATATATAATATATATATAAATACCACCGTTTATCTATCCCTAAACTCTAAAAACTAATCAAAAAAAATATGACAAAAACATATAATTTGTACGAGATTATCTTATTTTCAAAGAGTTCGATAAAAATATCTCTGCATTATTGAACCAGTACGATTCCGAAAAAAGTTAATTACTTCTAGAAATGAATTTCTTACCACAGAAATATTCAAGGGTAAAGAAATAAATAAAGTGAGTGAATAGTAATTTGTTTTACTTAGAGTTTTGGGCTAAATCAATTTGTTCTTACAAAATATTATATTGCTTCACTACAAAGATATTACAAAGGCGATTTGAAGGCAAATAGATTGGATTACGGGATAGTTAAATAGTTTTTGGATTATTTCAAATAAATGTCGTAAGCCCTGTAAACACCCAAATAGACTTGTAAACATACTTTCCTATATAGATAGCTTCGTCTCTATGTAAAAAAAAAATATGCACTTTTAACATAATAAAAACGTAATAAAATACACACCCGCGACGTACATTCGCATACAAACTCCAAATGTTAGAGGTGTCTCTCCCCCCTCTCCATTGCACTTTCGTATATTAAGACACTGTGATTGGTTGTCTCCCACATTACAGGCCCTTTGTGATGTGTAAAAATCTTGTTTAGTAAAGTAAAAAACTGTTCAGTTATATCCAATAACAATTGCCTTTGTGCAACGGTAAAAAACTACCTATCGTTATTGTTCTACGCCCTTAATAACAACAAATGATAAATATTTTTTTAGACTTACATTGATTCAGTGAGTTAGTTAGTTTTGTATCGCGTGTGATTTAATTAATTAATTAATTTAACTGTCTGCTCTGTAATTTTATCATAACCCGGACGATCCGCCTTTCAAGGCATCGATTACTTTGGAAATTTCTATTTCGTCGACCATTTCAAATTATGATGAGTTTCGATTTTGTAAGTCTTCAATAATTGTTTGGTTAGTTGATATATTTGTTGTGTTAATATCTCTGGTGAGATTCTGTTTGACTTTTACGAAGAATGAATTGAAAACATTTGTACATTTTTGGGTCTTCTTTGACATATATTATATTATATTCTAATGATAAATGAATAAAAATAAAATTGAGGTATCGTGTATTAAAATATATTCCAGAATCATTTTACATTCTTTTTGACTCACTAGTATACTGTCCATCTTCTTTTTCTTCTTCTAGCGTGCACTATCCCAACTCATTATTACGCCCAACGCAGTATACGTGGCGTAACAGATCGCCGGAGATTGAGGCGCCGCTCATGATGATTGAGGAGGGCGTGTCGCCGGGTGCAGGGATTTTGGCCGACACTAGCCGGCTGAAACCGCTGTATCTTGCACACCTCTCGGACAGATACCGAGTGTGTGTCTCCGTCATGCTGGAGGGGACCGAGGTTTATTTGATCTCGGTCTACTTTAAGTATGGCGACCCGGTGGGGCCCCATGTCCTGGGGCTCTCCCGCGTTCTGGACAGTTTGAAAGGTAAGCATGTTATTATAGGCGGTGACTTCAATGCACGCTCCCCTCTGTGGCATGATCATACCATGTCAAGCGCGGGCTACGATCGAAGGATTGCCATCGAGGAGTTCATAGCCGGGTACGGCTTGAACATCCTCAACGAACCAGGCTTTCCTTCGACCTTTTCTGGCCCAGCAGGGGGGGAGAGTAACATTGACGTCACCTTGTGCACGGACAATGTACTAGGGCTAGTTAGGGGCTGGAGGGTACTAGACGGGGCCATTAATAGTGACCACCGTCTGATAGCTTTCGGTATCAATCTGGCCCCGGTGCTGATTGAAAGATCTGAATGGAAATTTAAGTCCAGAAACGCGGATTGGGAAGCGTTCGAAGTAGTGCTGAAAGACGAGCTGAGAGATATTTATGAGAGAAGTGTGCAGTACCCAACCCTGGTTGGGGAGCATCTTAATAACGCGGTCTCCAGGGCTGCAGACCAGGTCCTCGGTCGTACCCGACCAGGTAAGCCTTTTAAGGCATGCTAGTGGTCCGGGGAGCTCGCTTCGCTTCGGAGTGGCTACCGAAGGGCCTATCAGCGATGCGGGGCTGTCAAGCAGGGTCTAGCTACTCTTTGGAAGAGACTGGCACTGCAAAGCGAGCTCCGTGCTGCCAGGTCGGCATACTCGGCGGCCATCCGTGAGGCGAAGCGAGCCTCCTGGAAGAAAGAATGGGTCACTGAGGTTGGTAATGCTGACCCCTGGAAGCTAACAGGACTAGTCAGGGGAGGGGGGAGGGGCACTGTCAGTCTCTTGTCCGGGATTATTCACGGGGAAGGGGTGACGGTGGATTTTGTCTCAACCCTTGATGGGTTTCTGGATAAACTCGTACCTCTTGAGCGCACTGGAAGGGAGACGGAACATCATCGAATTGTCCGAAGGCTGGCCCGTCTCCCGACCAGTAGTATTGTAACGTTTCTACCTGTACACCTAAGCTAAATACCTAACTATAAAGTTTAATAATGTAAGTTTTACGAGAAGCCCAAAGCTTGAGACTTTAAGCTACCGCATCGAGCTTCAGTACAATTTTTGTGACTTTAAGCACACACTTTATGCTTTAAGCTACTAGATAAAAACTTAAGTCGAACTTAGAACTTCGGAAGTGTATTTACATGAAAGCTAATATTTTATTTTTTTTTTGTTAAGAATTTATATTTTCAAAATTGGCCAGTCGTGATCTATTTAGTGGTTAGGAAAATTCCCCCTCCGTTCTGTCCGTAGCTATCCAAAATTCTTTTGATATGTGGTGAGATTCGTATTCTTATTAACGCGACTAGACTAATATAGATCGAATTCTTACCTAACTATGGAAATAACAAACGCACGTAACTAATCCGTACTCGTCCTTCTAGAAACCGCTCTAGAACTCTACAGTTTCGCCTATATGAGAGATAGCCGATATCGTCCACGTCCGGAGTTGGACTAAAAGCCAATTATATGCGGCGTAGCCTAGGAATAAACGCTAGTAGCAAAACTCCCTTACATTGAACCGCCATAACTATAATACCATCGGGGTTAAAATACTGTAATATAAAACAATACAATCGTTGCCAAGTTAACGGCATACGCTAAAGATTCCGCCCGCATTGATTATCAACATCTCATAATAGCAGCTTAGAACAGTGTCAGTACAACCACATGCGGCACCCATTTATGACAGATTTACAAGATATAATAGCATACGTTATATTCAAAACACAAGTAAGAAACCTACCAATAGCGCATCCCACGTTGTCCGATCTGCTCAATCTGTTCATAGTACATAGTAGAGGAAGACAAACATATTTATATTCACAACAACTAGGCGCAACAGAGGCTCAGGGCAAGCTTTGTCTGACATTATCACAGCCCGAGATTCTAAGGGAATGGAAGATACAATTTTGTAAGTGAAATTTAAGAAGTGTCTAACCACTTCTGTTCAAACGTGGATTCTAGATCCCCCCCCCCTGTAGGGGGGAGGGGGATGCGGCCCCAGAGCATCGCCGCATCCGGTGGTTAACTCCTGTTTAGACATAACCTCCCACACTAAGCTGCAGACCAAGATCAAGCCGAGACTCTATTGCTCCTGCTGGAATCCCCCGAAGTCCTCGCTTCCCGGCGACAAACATATCAGGAAGAAATCCCGCGTCTGATATTAAGGTTTGTATATTATCCCGCGGGGCAGTCAAATTGACTGGTGTATAATGATGAGGATCCCACGTTGCGGCTACATGAGCCGGATTATTATGATGTTTACTGCTGATTAAAGGGCTGAATGAACTAACTGGGTGACTGGAAAAGACTCTCCCTTGAGCGCGTCAGTCAGAGCCATGTTAGCATCGCCAAATATAGTTGATGTGATTGATCCCACGGTGTAGTCTTATTGACTAGAGATATTAAATGATGGTAAAACAGCATGATTATTACAGTTGATTGTGTAGTTCCTGATATGTTTCTCGCTGGCCGGGAAGAGAGAACCCCGAAGGTCTCTGTATACAGCAAGTTAGAAAAGGTGGTGAATGATGAGTATGATGGTGTTAGTAATGTCATCGCGCGCCTGAATGCGGTCCCGATCATAAAAATTGATTGTTAAACTGCTAACAGATCTCGTTCTTTAAAGCGGCCCCGAGCATAAGTATTGACTGTCGAACTGCTACCTGCATCTTATAATTTCTCGTTCATGAGGAACGTCCTATCTCGTCCTTGAGTACGGAGTTATTACATTCACATACATTCATAACCAGAGCCCGAGCTCGTCGAGCCAAGGGGAGTGAAAGAACGTAGGGGCTTCTTCCCTCCGGCTGTGTTTGAGGCACGACGCTCTGGTCCGATTCGAAATGCTTCACCTTTGCTTGACTGAACACATTTTAACTGTGTGGAGGCTTTGCGCAATTCTACTTAGACCCACCCAGAGTGTCCCCGCAGTCCCGTTCATCCCCTGGATCAAGAACACGCACCCCGTCATTTGATCCCAGTTACATACAACTATCTGTATCGCGAGTGTATCTCTTTCTTCAATCCCCTTCATTTGCTTCTCATAGTTGCTCGTCCATGCGGAACGCCCTGTCTCGTACGTTGATGAGGTCCCGAACGAAGGTTTCGATTGAGGTACGGCTACCTGAGTCTTTTAGCTGACATTCATGAACATTCATATCCGGAATTCGAGCTCGTCGGGCCAAGGGAGTGAAAGAACGTAGGGGCTTCTTCCCTCCGGCTGTGTTTGAGGCACGACGCTCTGGTCCGATTCGAAATGCTTCACCTTTGCTTGACTGAACACATTTTAACTGTGTGGAGGCTTTGCGCAATTCTACTTAGACCCACCCAGAGTGTCTCCGCAGTCCCGTTCATCCCCTGGACCGAGAACACGCACCCCTCAATCTAGTTCATCCACGGTTATGCAAAAAGGCGAAAGAATAGTAATAGTAAAAGGTCCTTAACTGACAGAAGTTGAAGTTCTCTGCAAACTGCCCATATCTTCTAGTGGCGCCTGCGTATTCCAATAACAACTTTCCAGTCATGTATTTAACATAACGTCCTCCTTGTGTGTATGTGTGCTGCAATATCTGTCATCCAGTTAGTGATTCCCAAAATAGTGTTTTCCTTGTATATATATATATATATATATTTCAATATCAGCACCTGTAAAACTGTATTAGATCCTAGAAACAAGAAAACTATTCCCTCTACGCCGAGCACATACAGGACATAAACCCCTTAAAACTAGTTCATCTACGCCGTACAGTGATATCACATGCAGACATAAACAATACAATTACAAGTATGCTTGCGTTCTCCCCCCCCACCTTGGTGGAAATATTCGCATTCGTATTCACCGAATAGTAGGCCTGATATTCGTATTCATGAAGGTAGTATTCGTTGCATCAAGGTTATTATATTTACAAGTATGTTCAAGTTCCCCCACCTTGGTGGAAATATTCGCATTCGTATTCACCGAATAGTAGGCCTGATATTCGTATTCATGAAGGTAGTATTCGTTGCATCAAGGTTATTATATTTACAAGTATGTTCAAGTTCCCCCACCTTGGTGGAAATATTCGCATTCGTATTCACCGAATAGTAAGCCCGATATTCGTATTCATGAAGGTAGTATTCGTTGCATCAAGGTTATTATATTTACAAGTATGTTCAAGTTCCCCCGCCTTGGTGGAAATATTCGCATTCGTATTCACCGAATAGTAAGCCCGATATTCGTACTCGTGAAGGTAGTATTCGTTGCATCACTCTCAATAATAAAATCATATAGATAAATAATTACGGTAACTCATAAAAATATGATATTACTTATATTAAACGAACAAAACAAAACAATCTGTCATATAAGTAAATAACGTGATCACGGAAGACCGAAGGTTAACTACCCCTGAACACACCGCGAACTGCCCACAATAGTGAATAATGTTCTAGAAAACATTTCAAATATCTAATATTGAATGAATAAAACAATGTCATATGAAAAACTATCACGTTTACGGAAGACCGAAGGTTAACTACCCCTGATCAAACCGCGAACTGCCCACAATAATGGAAAATGTTGTAGAAACATTTCAAATATCTAATATTGAATGAATAAAACAATGTGACTATTCCCTCTACGCCGAGCACATGCAGGACATAAACCCCTTAAATATAGTTCATCTACGCTGCATAGTGATATCACATGCAGGCGTAAACATTACACATGTACTATCCATTAACCGATTAAAAGGCGTAGCAAGATATCAAAATGTAATTATAATTACAGGTATGTTTGAGTTCCGCCACCTAGGAAATACGTAGATTTTTGATTTCAATATATTGTGCAATATACACTATGTTTATAAGATCGTCCGTTGACAAGTAGTTATGAACTTCTTATAAAATATTAATCCGCAGCAAATATTCAAAGAAATTATATTAACTAAAATATTTCTAACATCTTGGGATCGCATACGAAATTGATAATATCTAATGCCCTTTGTGAACAAACTCTTCCTCTCTGTAGTCAAATAAGCTGATGTTTATGTTTACTCCGTCTATAAATATGCCGTATCAACGTATAATATAACATAAGATATATATTAATGAAGATAAAACAATTTCAATTAGCGTTGCAATGAAGCGAAACAAAGGAATATATAAAAACCAAAGAAGTCCAATTTTAATTATTCGTTACTAAGAGAATATATATATATTGCGCCCCCTATTGCTATCCTCGTTAGCGGAGACTCAAAATGTTTCCTAAATTCTCCATCAGGTGTCAGTAACGTATATTTCTAAAATATATTTGACAATTTCATATATGGGCCGGTTTTATAAGAAAAAATGAACTTAAATTTCATTTGTAAATCAAGACATAAAGTAATTTTAAATCAAACTTATTACACTCAAATGAAACGCGCCACGTACTGCCGCTTACTATAGACCAATCCTGAGCGAAGGCTCAAACCCTTTCTTGATTCCCGCTAGGTGGCGGTAGAAACATTTCAAATATCTAATATTGAATGAATAAACAATGTCATATGAATAACCATCGCAATTAAGGAATATATACAATTCGAAACACGTCTTTATAAGAACTTGATAGGAACAAATCGTGTTTTCAATGATTGCCTAATGATACGCAATACAAACATGTAACGAGTTCAAATAAACCACACATTCATGTTTTAATAAAATAAAAATAAAATCCAGATGCATTTTTAAAATATATTGTTTGTAGGAAATTCCTCGCACGATTTGAACCTATATCACGCCTACAATCGTGATATCAAAACCCCATAAATACTCCGATCCCAATTATTTCCAAACAATACAAATCATATAGAAATCCGTGTATTCAATCGCCAGTATAGATAACAAAGCATTCTTTAGCATAATAATACATCCGCCCTGAAGAACCTCTCGCACATTCCGAACCTCGCGACATTGAATATGCATAATTATACTGAATTTTAAAACCCACAAACAAACACGAAACACCATTCGTCAGTAAAGTATTCCATTTTAAAGCCTTTATATCTTTGGTAATACATGAATCTCGAATTTAAATGATTTTTCATATGAACAGCGACAGAATTATATATTTCATAAGCGTTATGCAATAATTCGCAGTCGCCACATTACGATTTCTAGTACATTAAATCCGAAGCGCGTATAGTAATAATTATCACTAGGCCCAAAATACGTAACAAAACAACCCACAACATGTTTTAATAATTGTTACGATCCAGAAAGTTCTAAATTGAGTACACGAAAAAGGCAATAGAAATAAATAATATTGAAAATGCTTAGCTGTTCACTGTTCCAATTCTCTTTGAATTATTATCAACCTCTGGCTTTTTCCTCGATCCAGCCAAATTATCTTCCTTACTGACTCTCCTCGACAAGGCCTCCGCCGACCTTCAAGCTGAAAACTCAAGTGCCGCTTTTTAATTTGTAACGCCTAACAATAGTTCCTATCTCTCGCCATTTTTGATTCCAACTAGCGTGTAAAAGTCCAAGTCTAACTCTAAAGACGCGTTTCATTGGTCAGATTCGGTGCTAACGCCCGCGTCTGTGATTGGACATCTCGTTAAACAAAATAACATAAAGCCTGCTTTACACGCCCGCGTGCAAAATAATAAAGCTCGTCCGTACTTATTTGTCCGGCAAATATTTAATTATAGAGTATTTAACGGTTTGTGAAGCTTCTCTTTATTATAAACTTTAGCAGATAGATATTTTCGTATAATTTTTCAGCAATGTCTATTTGAATAGGCCAATATCGTTACAGTATGCTTAGTGAGGCGCGAGAACCTCCGCCTTTCACCACTGCGGAGCTGGAGAATATTTTCCGCAGCTTAGGCCCTACAAGGGCTCCCGGAATGGACAAGATAACGGGTGTTATAGCGAAAGATGTGTGGCGAGTCGCGAAAGATGAAGTTCTGTTCGTGATGAATGAATGTATGAAAGTGGGGCATTTCCCCGACGTGTGGAAAAAAGGCACTCTTTGTGTAATACCGAAAGGGAATGCCAGGCCTATGAATGATCCGGGTGCGTATCGTCCAATCACCCTCCTCCCCGTTTTCGGGAAGGTTTTTGAGACGGCGATACGCAATAGGCTTGAGAGTAATCTCTCGCCGGCCTGTGACCGACAGTTTGGTTTTGTTCGCGGTATGTCCACGGTGAGTGCCATGAAGTTTGCCCAAGAATGGATAAGGGACTGTCAAGAGAAGCATGCACTGGGAGTTTTCCTAGACATCTCGGGGGCGTTTGATAATGCCTGGTGGGAAATGATCCTCACTAAATTGAAGGTGCGGCAGTGCCCGAGGTATCTTTTTGACCTAGTCAAAAGTTACCTCAGTGGTCGGGCTGCTACCCTCAGCTATGGGGGGGTCTCGAGCACCAGGCATACAAACATGGGTTGTCCACAGGGTTCGGTCCTTGGACCGACCCTGTGGAACATCCTGTTTAACGACATTTTCCTGCTACCGCTGCCTGCAGGATGCACCATTATAGGATATGCGGATGATGCTTTTCTTCTCGTGTCCGGCCAGACCCGCTTAGCGCTGGAAGAGAAGAGTAAAAAGTCGATTGAACTGATAGAAGAATGGTGTGAAAGGTACAAGTTGTCTTGGATATATATTGGATATTCGACCTTGGACTCTCCGCAGATCCGTGGTGTACCTGCGGCCGTGTGGCCCAGACGTCGGAACATATCCTCTGGGTATGCAAGATAATGAACGACGCGAGAGAGGACTTGATTGAGGGTATAACTGGGCATAGTATTAATGTACCGGGCCTCCGTCCCTCTAACGAGGACCTGGTAAGGAATGCAAGGAACTTCGGATGCTTCCATGAGTTTGTTAAGGTGTGGGTGTCCCGGTGGGAAATCCTGCGAGGACCTGAGTAAAGAGCTTGCTCTTGTAGAGCTGATCGATACCAAGTTTGATGTTTCTGGGTTGAGTTATTTTTAATCTCAGGTGTATTGCTCTTGAATCGGACGTATATCTGCCGGTCCTGACTTCCCTTGCCGGGTGTCACGTTTTTGTTTTGTCTTTCTTTTTCCCCTTGATGGGAGCGGATTGTTCTTCTTTATTTTTTTTTGTCCTGTCTTCGACTTGAAGCTTTCCACTGCCGCCGCCGTGGGATCTCGTCTTTTATTTTCTATTATTTTGTTATTTTGGTGTAGCTTTTACTGTTTATGTTATTTTCCTTACATATAATTATGTATTTTGTTTTATTTTAAATAAAGACTTATCTTGAGGCGGGGACAGTGAATGGTTTTGTTCGAGCGGCCGTGCCACTTCGCAACGATTATACGACCGGTGCGGAGCAGCACGGTCCTGCTTGTTAGTCGAGTAGGACCGGTATGGAAGCTTTTGCCCTTAGAACGGTCCTGGGTAAGCGGTGGGTAAAGCTAATTCACTATTCTTTTGTGGCGCTCTACAGACCAAATGAATAAGCCGATTTTGATGATTTATTAACTTAACTTGCAAAATTAAGACAATCGATTGACGTAATTATTACGTCAATCGATTTGTCTTAATTTTGCAAGTTTCAATATAGAGATGACATTAAACAAAATTCAATATGGCGACAAATAGAGGCTGTATTTTGAAAAAGAAAAAATGAATTTACACGAACTAGGTATATTACGTGGGTATCATTAAATTGGTATTTGACATCATGTTTAGGTTTCTCTTATCATTTTTCATTTCAAATAACGATTAAAAGTTATGATAATATAATTCATAAAATCGAATGACAAACCCAGAATATTACTGGTTTGAAAAATAATTTTAACGACTTTTGCCTGAAGCGTTACTAAATAGAGTGAGAAATAACCTAATAAGGAATAAATAAATAATAATAAAAAATTCCGTCTTATAATCCTAACTAAAAATATAAAAAAAAGAATTGTAAAAAATCAAAAAATCCTATTGCGTAAAAAGTGAACTTTACATAAAAAATCTAAAAACAAACTAAGTACGTAAAAAACTAACCCATATAAACCAAGTTTTATTTTACTCCCTTTCTTTGTAAAATATAACAACAATTAAAGACGAATTAAAACATATAACATAACACTAAACTTACAAGAATTTAATATATTTCTAAAATGTCAGATATTTTGAGCTTTGATATGACACTTCATGCTTTGAAGATTAAATTCTAAAAACATTTGTCAGTCAATTCAATCAAGATTTTGATATATTTGTGAATTTTGCTGTCATCTGTGAACCAATTGTCTTAAATTTTCGAAATTCGTAGTGAAGTACCTACTTACATATCGGAATTTATTCGACGGAGTAATTCAAATTTTAAATATTCCGTGACGTATCGTCAGGCCGCTGATGGTAGTAATCAAACATTTGTATGGTTTCCAATTATAAAAAATCAATTAAATTTTCTAAAAATCCAAAATTATACTATAATTTATTTTTTTTAACGAAAATTTGATAGATCTCCTTGATCGTCGCCATGAGTCTGCTTGCAAAGTTTCAAGCAAGATCACGGGAAAGGGGTTAAAGATCAATCCAAAGTTTTTTCGTCAAGAAAACAAGCAAGCAGACGCCACGAGTTAAAACAAAGGAAGTAAAAAAATAATTTTAAATAAAAACTGAAAAAAAAAACAAGTCCAGTTATCTAGAATTCTGTTAAGTAATATTGAATAACTACACCATTGAAATGGTTTCATGATCGATTCACAAATAAAACAAACAGTAACTTCTAATGCAGAACATAGCGATTTTAACAGTCAGGACCCATTAAAAATCTAGATCGGCTCAAATCTTCCTAACTATGTCGTTAAGTCGCTATGTTCCGCATTAGAATTTATTATTTGTTTTATGGGTGAATGGTGTAGTTATTCAATATTACTTAGTACAATTCTAGACTATTGGACATGATTTTTTCTTTTCAGTTTTTATTAAAAGTTAATTTTTTACGCATCCGGGTTTTTTGATTTTTTAAATTTCCTTTTTTTATGATGTATCTTTTTCGGTTCTGGGCATCGCTTCCATCTTGGCCGTTTTTCTGCAGAATTTTAGAGCATGGAGGAGGCCGCATACCGCAAGAACTTTTAAAAAAAAATACGTTTTGGGTTTAGAATGGCATAATTTTATGTCATTAGTTCTACTAAATACCAAAATAACATCTTTGTGTGACTTTGCATTTTATTTAAATATAGAGCAAGAATTTTTCTTTTACAATTGTATCGTTTCGTTAGAAGAATTAATAATATTTTTTCGTATTGGTATGCAAATATCACTTTTCATGCTTAAAGTACTATTTGAATAACGAAAGCCAATTTTTATTTTACTATCCCATTATTTCAGAATTCTTATTTAGGTAAGGTGATAATCTCACACTCGGGGTAGAATACTTATTCGTCAGTCAGAGTCACAGTCTCAACAATTCTCAACATCTCAAATTATTCAACGAAACTTTGAATATTTACCCGACTTACGCATAAAAGAAGGTAATAATAAGCAATTCCATATACTGTCACCATTTTCGCATCGCTCGGAAAATCTGTCGGAGCTTGTTAACACGTATTTGTCGCCAAATCTATTCGCATTATGAACGTGTATTCAAGCAGAGCGAACTACCCTTAACTTGGTTATATCCGTGCCAACTCTTGCTTCGGAGTTTGAGTTCCAAGTAGTTTAGCCGTTTGCATAACGTCATCCGATAACAGATCGAATGATCCGTGATGAAGACCTTTTTAAAAGTTTGACAGAAGTGCACTTTGAGATGCGTTGATGTGTATATTTATATAATAATACTTCAACTTTAACGGATTGTGAAATTCAGTTTGCTAATTAATTAATATTCCTTGATATATTATAAAATCTAAAACTCAATAACATACATTATATATCTACAAATTGTCAAGTTTTGAGAGACAAAAAAACAATTTTTTATCAAGATTGAGGATTAATTATCTAATTAAAAATAATAAATAAATTTAATTTTAACAGGCATATTAATACCATTCATTCTTATAAATTATTTATTCATTATTTAAAAAATGAACCTACAAATAAAATAAATAGTATGATGCGGTTTTAATTTTCTTACTAATAGCAAAATAATTTTGTGATAAAATTGTTAATATTGATAAAAATAAAACACTTTGTAAAAAACCACAATTTTTTTGTAACAAAATGTTTCGGATGTGATTTTATTAAAATTCATTATACTTTTTACTAAAATAACAATTTTAACTTTAAACTAGTCTAGTGAACTAGATTTTCCACAGATAATCAAATAAACCCCAGTCAAAACATAAGGTTGTATCAATTTTTTGCGTGTACATATTTCTCTCTTTCAAAAACTAGATATTTTAGTGTGCTCTCTCTGTCTTACGTTAAATTTTCAAGGCCTTTGACATCTCTGGCCGACGTTTCCGATCCCGCGCTACTAGAAATTATAGGAAGAATATGCAGTGCAAAAAGAAAGGCACCAATTCTCACCAGAGTTTTTCATACATCAGGCAAATGAATTTTCCGCTTTATATATTATAATGTTAATTTAAACGTTATTCGTTTATAAATCCAAAACCACCTAAAATTGATTTTAGATAATTTGAGTAAATATGCAGTTTCGTAATTTTTTTTTCAGCTACATGCAGAAAATATTGTTTCTCGCAAAAGTCACTTAAATGCATTTACATTGCATCTTAAAAATCAGGGGTAGTTTCAAAATATCCCAAAGAAGCTTTCCAAATACATGTTTTGAATCCATAACTCAAAATCACATAGTCTTTTAGGCCGGCGCCACAATAAGCGCATCTTCCGCCGCGTCTTTTACACCGCGAAACGTCGCTACGCTTCTTTCCATACAATATGCGCTTATCAAACACACTGTGCGGATGATCGGTCGATCAAATTGCTTTGCCCAATTAAAGATGCGGCTGATCATCTGCTTAGTGTGGCACCGGCTTTCGGGGGTTTTGAAATTGGGCACTACAAACATTTGACAACAAAATTTGGTTTTTATAAATTTATACATATTAAGATCAAACTCGTTTGGAATTTTTCTTGTATTTTATTAATACCTAAATCTCGATAAAATGAAATATCTGTTAAAGACTTAGGGTTGTTATTACGGTCGTCAGACATATTTAACTGTAAATGGTTACGGATATATTTTCAATGGATAAAAATATCTGTGCTCAATTTAAAAGCGTTAGAAGTTATGTACATTTTAGAATTTATTTTCTCCACATCTGTGTATCTGTGTAAGTATGTAATTGTAATTAAACGTAGCGAATGTAATGTAATGCAATGCGGTCGTCAGACATATTTAACTGTAAATGGTTACGGATATATTTTCAATGGATAAAAATATCTGTGCTCAATTTAAAAGCGTTAGAAGTTATGTACATTTTAGAATTTATTTTCTCCACATCTGTGTATCTGTGTAAGTATGTAATTGTAATTAAACGTAGCGAATGTAATGTAATGCAATGCGGTCGTCAGACATATTTAACTGTAAATGGTTACGTATATATTTTCAATGAATAAAAATATCTGTGCTCAATTTAAAAGCGTTAGAAGTTATGTACATTTTAGAATTTATTTTCTCCACATCTGTGTATCTGTGTAAGTATGTAATTGTAATTAAACGTAGCGAAGCCTCTTGTAATGAAATGCACCGCTGCATTGCATCTGTTTTGCTAATGTTATTAGTGCCTCAACGTTTGTAATCCAATGTCCCAACCCTCCCACAAACAAGCAGAACTAATTATTAAACTGCTTTATATTACACATTACTTCAAATCGTGACACTGTTGCCTTACAGTACCGGGACGATGCGAGTTTAATATCATTTTATACGAAATCATTAAAAAATGGTAATTGTAAGTTTAATTCCATTCAGTGAAAATTATTTTTTTCTTATATTATTTATTGATTTGGTATATTTTTTTCTTATGTTAATACTTATATTTATACTTACTCATTTACAAATGCTTAATTTTTTTAAATTAAAAATTATTGCATTTTATTAAAGGAAACACATTCTTATTATGAAGTTGCAATTTCAGAACAAAGTTCTGTGAATTATTAAACAATTTTTATTAATCAATTAGAAAAGACACACAGAAAAAATCAAATTAACGAAAAAATATTTTAACTGTCACCGGGACTCGAACCACGGACCTCCAGTTCTATCCGGGAATGGCGCGTTATCAGACTACCAGAGTGTCATGGCAAAATTGGATTTACTTAAACAAACTTAAACACGTGTTTCATTTATATATATAAACAATTTTTTTCTTAAAACAAAATTAATTAATCAATTAGAAAGGCAAACAGAAAAATCAAATCCACGAAAAAATATTTGGCTGCTACCGGGATTCGAACCTTGGCGTCATCATGAGATTTGAAGATCGAAGTCACAATAGAGCCCTGCTGGGTATTAGCCTACCTATTAATTCAAATTATTGCAAATCCCTAATAGTGCTCTCGATTCTGAGCTTTTTGTTGTGATGTTTGGACATAAAAATTCTCTGCCACATCACCAGATTGTTTCTACACCAGGTCTTTCGATTAGCCTGCTCTTTTTTTGTCAACCGGCTGTGAACCCTTAAAAAAATATGTCCGTGTTGAATTTTTGACTCCTGTGTGACACAAAACCAGTCCGCTTTGCTGCGATCAGAGAAAAAGACTGGTGCGCGGTAACAATCCTCTACCACTATGCTTTGCAGATCCGATATGACACTAACCACCCATTTCCGTCTTGGTCTTCTCGTTTTGTCCTTTCATCGGATCCTGCCACATGTTCTGCCACTGTCGTCTCCTCGCTTTCGTTTTCTCCAGGATATCTGGGATGGTACCAATCATACGATTTCGCGAATTTCAGGATCTTTAACCTCTCTTATTCTCCGGTTATTTAATCTCGTTTTGTGGCATTTTGCACAAAACATAGTTTTAGAAGACTTACAACCTGTTTGCAAGTGTGATTAGTTGCATCAATGATGCAATTGTATAGTTAAATTTGAATTAAAATTCTGTGACCACAATCTCGACAGCAACTTATTTAAAAGTAATAAACGTTTCTTGATTTTTTACTGCTTTTGCTGGATATTACACTCCTAGAATAACACCGCCACGATTAAAAAATACTCGTTCTTAGTAAATCTCATTAGAAGTTTTCACATTTTTTATTTTTTTGACTCAAAATTAATTAAAAGTTTATTGAACTTAACCACCTGGATAGTGTAAATATAATATATGCTTTTCAAATATATGATTTATAGCAATTATTGCAGTGTTGTTCCATTTATCTTGAAAATATTTAATATTTCAATACGGCAATAATTCGTTTAACTTAAAAATAAAACTAGTAAGACATATGGTTGTCCCTGTAGCAACTCGGATGAGCCAAATTGAGCCTTGATTGGTGAATTTACAGAGACCAGATGCCTATGGCTAGACCCGTGATGGCCCCGACCGCCGCAATATCAATGACGTACGTATATAATAGTTTGCTTTTAGCAAAATGAATTAATAAATAAATAAATGCACGAGCAGCACGTCGTGAAAGGGTTGAAGACCTCTGAAGAGAACATTGTACACGATATTGTTAATGTCTCCGTGTACCTTTGGAGACCGACGTCATAATGTTTATTTACGGAACATGATGGCACAGATAGTGTTAACACCCAGTGTCCGGTGAAACGAGATTTCATCGCACCCTTAAGCCCCCTGCAGAAGTTTTGAGCCCGTGCTCTAATAATATTAAGGGGTGACAGTTTTCAATACAAATAAGCGACCTTAATGCTATGTTATCCGTATGTACTAAATTAATTTGTAATATTACCTGTTATTATAAATATATATAACTCTTTATAAATATATGTAAAATGTTATTATAAATATATGTAAAAAGGACACATATGTATTTACAGAATGAATTGTATATATAGGTAAAGGATAAATTATTTGATTACCGCTGAATAAGGAATCCGAATCATTTCCATTTCGAGTATTTATCAATTCCGTTTAAGATTTCAACAAATTTGAAACTTATGTACAAAAAAAATCACCATATTGCATAAGTTAAAATAAATATATTAATAAAAAGAAATCACTTTATAAAACACTACTATTTCTTGAATAATCATCAAGTTTCCGGAAGTTATAACAGGATACAACATAGGTACCTATTTCAAAAATTAAAACTAGAAGTTTATAGAAAAAAGATTTAAATGAAAACAAAAACTAAATGTAAGAGAGTTCAATAACTAATCAGGAACTAATGTGAAAACAAATTAAAAAGATAGCTATTTGGAAAAAGAATTTGGTTATTTATATATAATACTCATTAAATTTGCTACTAACATTTTTTATAATTTTAAAATTTCTTAACCATTTTTAATATCAGAAGAATATTATGTGTAAAAAAAGCTGAGAGAAAATTCAGAATAGTTAAAGCTATTTAAACATCTGTGTTCCTTAATTCTAATACCAAAATTTCTAAATATGGTTGCGATCATTACTAATTTTTCTACTTGAACAGATTTTCGAGTAGGGCTCTGAATATATTCGGTGATATTACACCACTTTGATGGACATCCTTCTTAATAGAAAATCTAGGAGATGGCTTACGAAGATCCTTATAAAGATTAACGGATGCCCTAGCTTACTGTACAAATTAGTGATTATATTTACATACCGCTAAGAAATACCTTGTTTGTTAGGGATAGAGACTTTCTTTATTCTATTTGATTATTACTTTATACTATTTGATAGGGATAAATTTTCTTTATACTATTTGATTACTACTTTATACTATTTGATAGGGATAGAGACTTTATTTAATCTCTCTAACTAGTTTTTCAACATCCAAATATTTTTTTTTTGTTTTTTTTTTTTAATTTCTATACATTAAATTTTCATGTTTAGTATACGTTGTTTAGGGAAGGTTCGTAGATCGATGGAATGAAAGAGCGAAATGATTGTTTATGTTTATTTCTTCCCCGGAGTAAGTGAAAGGGAATGATGAACAAAGAAATAGATGATGCGCGCAGGTCTGCCTGATGTTATGGCAGGCACTCGAATGGTGTAGCGTCATTCGTGTCTGTAGCTCGACCCCTTTGTTTTCTTGGGTTTACATCGTGGAGATTTTATGGTGTTAAAGTAAACAAATCTCTAGGTCGATAGGTACATGGCACAGGATTGAACAGGTACCGTTACCAATGGTGCCTTAATCAAGACAGCTTGATTAAGGCACCATTGGCAAAACATGTTAATTATTCAATATAAAGTTGTTTTATACAAAGCGTTTTCTATTCTTTAATAGAAAGATCTGTGCTTATAAAGGAATATATACGTAAGAGAAAAAGTAAATGTAATTAATAAAATATAATACGTCAAGAAAATTGTATAGTAATGGATTCGATGGATACAATTTTTGGACACACGCATTTATATCTACTTGAGAAATATCAAGAATAGAATAAATTGGATTGGTACTGTTATCAAATGATGAGAAAAAAGATCACTGGAGACATCTTCGTCCAGCAGCAGCTAGTAAGTCAACATCATCATCATCCTCTTCCCCTTGTCATGTTCGGGTTGGGGACCCTCTACCATCGACAAGGCGCCTCCATTCGTCCCTGTCTTTCGCTGATTATGCGGCTTCCGTCCACTGTAGTCCCATCCTTTCCTCATACAGATTCTGGAGTTGCCTCGCCCAAATGTGCCTGGGGCGGCCCACTGGACGCCTACCCTCTGGAATCACACATAGTATTTTCCTAGAAATTCGGTCATCAGACATTCGTAATATATGCCCAAGCCACCTCAGTTGCGATTTTTATATGAAGAGTAGCAATAGTTCGTATATTTAGATCGGTAGCTAGTAAGTTATAACAAAATTCGCTTTTTTCTTTCTTTTCCGTCACAGTTTAAAAAATGAAATAAATCGCAATAATGATAGCTTCTTATATACGCATAATATTACATTTTTTTCATTAATCCATAGATCTAGTCGTAAATTTTTTGCAACTTCGCGAAATTAAATAGTAGCCTAGAAAACGCTACAATACAAAATTAAAAATGTGCAATCTTCAGGCAAAATTAGGATCTAGTGTTAATCCAACCAACAATTTAATAATAAGTTAACCAATAAAGAGCACCTCATTAGTGATAGTGGCCACGGTAGATGACCTTCGCTCTGGGCTATTGAAGTTGAAGTAACCCTATTCCTGAAGGGAAAAGTTCAACTGGATGATAAGCACTCCGATAGTAGATTTACGGAAACGGGCCGGAAGTGAAGTTTCCTTCCTTTTCATGTGACGAGGCTTTACTGGATAGTTATATTATTATTGTGAATTGTTCTCGGATATAATAAACCTTTTGTATATTTCTTCCTCTGTGAATTATATTTATACCTATAGGTACCATTTATTCTGAATATGAATCTTTCGACTTGCATTTCTAGGCCATATATCGCATTTCTACACTGTTTCCACTGCCAAGTCTGATAGCAGTATTCTATTATATTTTGGAACAAAAGTTCCAGTTCGCCTAATACATTTTCATTTTTGATAAAGAATACGAAAGATTTTTCCCTTTATTATATATTCAGAATTGAATAATATCTTTGAAATAAATACAAAAATTTAAAGTGATTAAAATTTATGCTTGTGGTTTAAAAACATTAATATTATTAATTTAAAACTTTTCAATAAACAGATATTCATTCTGTAATGTAAGATTACTTACTTTAAAATTACTTAACTTAAATAACCCACGCGTAAATAAAATTAATTTCAATCATTTAAAATAATATATCACAAATTCCCGCATTAAATATAAAAATATTAATATTTTATATATATGCCATAGCTCTTGTATTTTAAATATATTTGACGTTGTTATAATGCTTGTTTATAGCTCATAAAATAACGAGATGATAGATTATTAGTATTTTTTAATCATCAATTTTATAATCAACTTTGTTTTTAACATTATTTTAACTCATTTATTAAAACTAATCGGTTTCGGAAAATACAATTTCATTCATCAATTTATTAAGTATCCAATTTTAAACATAAAATGGTTGGTTTTTTGTAACCAAAATTTAATTTATAAGTATTTTTGTAACTTGACTGCATAAGTATATTTTTTAAAGTATGGTAAAAGATCAGAAATGTGCAGTCACTATTTTGAAATAAGCTGTATTTATATTACAGAATTACTACGACATAAAATGAGATAAAACATGTTTTACCTCATATTCCTATCGCAATAACTAATAAATTGTATATATTTTGTCAGGTAAATATTTAATTTCGGTTTATTTTCCAATATATATGGTTACGTATAACTGATGCCTCAATCTACTCAATGGATATGCCTGTAAAAGGTATATATATGTATATAAATTGTCACGTGTCGTGGCCAGGGGAGGAATGAATGAAAACACTGTAAATTAATTAGCGATTCTTTAAATTACACTATTTCGCAGTATATCACTCGTAAATGACCACTTTATTATCGCTGGATAACACGTATTTAAAATCCACTAAAACATTCCATCCAATTTCGCTCGTACTAATCGCTCTGATTTATTTCGCCAATAAGATACCTACTTCGCTCGATTATTCACATTTATCGCTTCAATTCCCTCACAACTGACCACACTGGGCATCGTCTGATGGCTTGCGACCGACTCCGCACGGTAATGGCCTGTCAAACGCGACAACAATACATGCCGCGGCTTCATTCCATGTAGATACCTGATACCTAAATGCTGATATTTTCGTACATTCTAGATTACTTTAGTGTCAAGGAGAAGGCCTTCGTCGCTTCTCGGTTGTACCAGGCGTTTCTAGATGTAGACCGTTCTCGATTCTTCGATAGTTTTGTGACAAGCGACATACATTTTACCAGGGATTTGGACATTTCGTCAATTCTTTTTAACATCTTGTTACAATATTTATGCTGATAGAATATTAGAATTAAGTCATTTAATATAATTATCTTGTAAACGATATATACTTTTATATTTAAGATAAGTTTTTGTGTGTTTCAGACTAGCATCACTCAACTACTTTATCTTAGCACTACTCAACCAACGAATCAAATCATCATCACTTAATCGACTTTGGTCAATCACTTACTGCATACTGCATCACATTTCCTTTTCGTCTACCACTACTCTTGACTCCAACCTCCTCATCCTTTTCCCCAAAGCCATGTTACTATCAAAACTGCCTTATTAATTAATCGCTTTTTATAATTTTCATAATCACCTAAATGTTAACAATTACTTATTATATATAAAAAATACTCTCTTATCTCACTTCGAGCTTAATTTTATACGCCTAGTACATCTGTGACTCTTTGTAAAATGGTTTATACAACTGTGCTCTAATATTAAAATGATTGAGAGATTCATTTGTAAATAAAAAAAAATTTAAAAAATCTTCTGCCACCGTGATGGTTTGGAAGTTGTATTTTCCGAAACTAGTAGCTTTTACCCCAATGTTTTACAGTTAATATTCGAAATATTTTATTTTATTCAAAATGTACGATTGTTCTCTCATAATCTACCACACACGTTTTTTAAACATTCATTTTCCTTACAGTATCATGGATGATTTCAATACAAATTTGTCATTGTTACAATACAAAATCCAGCGTTCATGTCTTTGTCATTTTTATATAAAATATAAATGTTCTCAATATCCCGGTGAAGTGGACAGATGTTTTTCAGAAAAACAGCAAGACAGGCGATTTTATTCCGGATCGTTATTCAAGCGCTGTCGCGAAGGGGGAATCCTTTGACAGAATCAAAAGGACTGTTTCAGCACAAGGATACTTTGTGTCATACGACTGTTCGGCACTCATTTATTTAATCCGTTTGCCGACTGCATAATGCATTCAGAACACGAGCATAGAAAAATCTTAATGACACCTGTGCAAATGAATGTCATATACAAATATAAAGAAACTAAGAAAAACCACACACATGTGTCTTTGCCTGCATATTCTTTTTTTTTTTTTTTGACTGCCACAGCTGGTTCACCGACGCCTTTCTATATGATATAGATAATCATACAATCGAATAGAAGTAAAAATAATTGTTTTTTTAGTTTTGCTCGTTTTATTTCCATTGCGTTGCGCCTTATGAAGGCATTTTTTAAATTAGTTGAAAATAGTAATCATTATTTTCACTCATGTACCTACTATTAAACCTCTACCTACCTCTAGTACCTACTATCAAGTAGCGCGTAAGGGTAATAAAATGAATAATTTTGTAAGTTTGGAAATTAAGTGAAATATTAACTTGAATATTGATTTGCTTAATAATATTACTTTCATTAACTATTCTTCTCTTCTCTAAATACTTCCGTTACAATAATCTTTCATCAGTTACTTTAACTCATTTTTCAGAACCTAACCAATTTATTATTTGAATTTGAATATAAAGATTTTATTGTAATAATTCAACACGTTTCCCGAAACATGCTGAATTCTTACACCAAAATTTACGTTTGGTTTAAACAAAGTTTTAATTATTTAAGTTTAGTTTGAGATTGTTCTTCTTCTGCCATCTCTCCGCTGCTGAATGTAGGCCTTTTCTATATTTTACAATTTCACTTTTTTTTTTACTTTATTTTCTTACCCGTCCCCTTTCATAGATTGGGGTAACATCATCGAGCCCTTTTTTTAAGATTGTTAGTCGGATGATTTTTTTTTAAATTTTATACTCATTAATTTTAATTAATTAAAAACTTTTTACTAACCAATTTGAGAAACTTTACTTCTACCGTTTTTGATAACACTTTATTTTCCCTAGGAAGGATAATACTAACTATCCATTACTTATTTTAGTAAACAAATTTATTTTTGAACGGGAGCCTGGTTACTTGGTTATGGCGGGGGTAATTGACAAATAGACACCAATATGAGGAATATATTTCGGAGTCTACTAAAAACAAAAACATAATTTTTAATGTCTTATTTAAAATTTAGAATTATTATTTAAAAACCAATTTTGTTAGTGGTTGGGTTACTAATATGTTTTAATTGTTGACAGAAAATAAAAAAAAAGTTTATTTATCGGTTGCGCGTGCGCGAATATGAAGGTACGTATTCTTAATAATGTACGTACATACGTACATTATTAAGAATTGTAATGAAATTCCTGAATTCAGGGGCGTGCAGTGAGAGCATTGAAGCATGACATTTACGCATATATTTTGAAAAAAAATGGAATTAAAAGATATATCTCGTAATATTCCCATCACAAGTTATTCATTTCATATTCATTCATTATTCAAATTTTAATATCTCATAACATTTTGTTACATAAATATTTTATTTCGATGTTTTTATTTCCAAAATATATGTCTGCATTATAGTAATGCTTCAATGTACTCTCTGCACGCGCCTGCCAAAATTAGATTAATTGCGCGTTGTTGGAGCCTCTCTCGAAATTTATCACTCGGTTATACCGACAAAAACTCTATGGAATACTCTGGAATCATCTAGAATGCTCCTCAAGTCTCTCAAGGTGACTGGGCGGTTGTCGTGGAGTCTCGAAGGATCTAGTAGGCGAGGTCACCTATATAAAGGTTGGCACGCCCACGGCGGAGCGAGTCATTCATTCGCGACGTTTAACAATAGAGCGATATTGGCAACAGTGTGAGCGTAGTGTGACCAGCGTTAGTGATACCAGCAATAATTAATAAAGGGAGTACCTGTCGGCGGGCAAGAAGTTTTTCTACGAGCGAATATTGAAAGAAAATGAGAGTTTACTAGAAAGTGATCGAAGCAATAAGTGCAGCATGAGATTATGCATTAAATGCAGCGCAAATTAAGGAACAGTATAATTAAGATGGTGTGGAATATTCGTTTAAGTGACAGCGTAAATTCGTGTTCAGTGACTTCTTGGTAAATTAATAATAAAATAAAAAATTGTTTTGGTCCTTTCATTTGCCTTCCACAGCCACGTCTCGTGCAATATTATAATATTTTTGGGAAATAATTATGACTAACTGGAGTAGATAGATTTCTTATATGTTTTTTCAGCAGCGTTTAATTTAAAGCTCGTAATATAAATGATAATTTTTCAGAATGGTTGTTAACGGAAAACAATTTCATTTATATCACCTTTATTTTTGTTTTACGGAAATCATTCGAAAACACCAGGGCATAAAAAACATAATTAATTTGAGTTAATCAAACGACCGGCCCGACTAAATAAAGGCTTTTTAACATTTTATATTACCTACTATAAACGTTGTTTAATTCGGTATCGGCGTAATTATCAGAGAAGAACAAACGAAAAAAGTTCAATGTTAATTAAAAATTGCAGCAATTTTTTCGCTATACAAATAGTCACACGATTGTTATATTTTTTGATTATATCACATTGGTAAAATGTTAACTTAAACCATTTTATTAATGTGTTGATAATATATCTATGTAAATATGTTTTTCATGTATTATAAAATAATATTATTATTTCATGGAAAATACGTTTATCGTTTAGCGATCTTAGCATTGTTAATAGAATTCAAATATAACATGAAAAATACACACTTTTTTGAAAAACCACGCTTATATTTAAAAGTAGTTACCAACTTAAAAGTAAAGTATAAATTTTCGGCGAAAAATGTTAGACTCACTCTCCAAATAAGTTAGCGCTTACGATATTGATATAGATTACAGAATTTTGGAGGGAAAGCGACCACGATTTTTTTTTGGAGAGTAAGGCAAATTTTTTTTGCCGAAAATTTATTTTTTACAATTTAAGTACATTTTAATATAAACGTGGTTTTAAAAAAATATTTTTTCAAGTTTTGTAATTTCCTACTTTTCAGTCTTAATATTACCCACCATACAAAATCACTTTGGAAGGAAATTAGCACTATCTTTTGGTGAACTCATTAATTTATTTCCCATATAAAACTTTGAATAACTAATAAATCAATCCTATTCAATTGATTCATGTAATGTCATAGAGGATACTGTGTGCAAAATTTCAACTCAATTTGACCTTGGGAGGCCAATGAAATATCGATTGTAAGATTCCGTCCAGACAAACAGCGGAAGCTGATATAAGCATGGTAATAAAAAGGGTCGCTCAGATGGTTTTGACATGTAGAACGAATGAATGAGGAAAAAATGTCAAGAAAGAGATATATGACGCAAATGTTGACGGCACTAGAAGGAGGAGGCGGCCGCAAAAGACGTGGCACAACCAGATTAACCAGG
Source organism: Agrypnia vestita (assembly GCA_016648135.1). NCBI lineage: Eukaryota > Metazoa > Arthropoda > Insecta > Trichoptera > Phryganeidae > Agrypnia > Agrypnia vestita. The sequence goes on along the minus strand of JADDOH010003404.1, from coordinate 16,019 downwards.
TACTGGAAGATGGTCCTGTTATGAGTCTCAACAATGTATGAATGTGGATGAGGCAAGAGTTGTGTGTTAGGACAGAAGAGGTTAGGAGAGACACGTTAGTGATGCTCTGTACTCTCCCTAATTCCCGGGGGGTGGGGGGGAAACAGCGCGATGATGATGGTAAATAAGTAAGTAAATAAGAAATTTCTGTAATCAAATACACAAATTTAACTTTAGAAAACCCTTCTAAAAAAATAGAGCCTTTGCGTATTTAGTCTACTACAGTTGCCGGCAAACTTCATGAAATTCTTTGGCTAAGTGGGGGAATGCGCAGAAGACGAAATTTGGGTCTCGTTGGTAGAAAGGTAGACGCACAAACGTCCCCCCACTACGCCGCAGAATTTCAAGATGTTTGCCGGCTACTGTACCAAATGTTATGATTTGTGAGTAGACTAACAACACTTACACAGCACAGTAATGGCATTTTAAATTAAAATAGGTACGTCAACATTTTGTAACACATGGATTGTTATCTCCACTGCCTGGGTGTCCATAAAAAATCTGTTTGTTTGTTGCCGAAGAGATATTTATATCATCACGCAAATCAGTCATTGCAGTCTGGAGAAAATATAAGTATTTGATGAAAATTATATAGAATCAGTACTTTTTAAAGTTGTTAGAAATCAGATTATTTCACACACATCTACTAATTTCTTTATACAAATAATTAGAATATTTAATTAAAGTAATTTCTTTACAATGATATATTGAAATATTGTCATTTGACAGATGTCTTGACGTTTCTCGATTTTTTTAGTGTTGGGGTAACAATCTTTCCGTTATGGAACGTAAAAATTATTTAAATTATTAAATTACCATTAATAAGAAGATGACCGGCGAAAATATACTGTACATATGTAGACACAGTGTTTCCAGGTAGCGTTGTTATGATAGAGAATGAATAACGTGTTCTAAAAATACAGCTTACATCAAATACAATGCGAATTTTTTCAATAACATTAAGTAAAAAAAATGGTAAACATTATTATACAAGCTGATTTTCAAACGTACACGCGTGACATCTGTCGGAAATTTATGAAACTTTCATCCCACGCGTATACCTACATTCAACGTTTTTATCATTTCTTCAATATAAAACAAATAAACTTCTACTCTCAACTAATATTTGTTTTTAATATTCATTTTCTTGCTATGAACTTACCTAATCTGATACCTATAATATCAAAAAAATTGTTAGAAAATGACATAAAAATATAATTAGTTATACCCTTTTTTGGTAACACTTCAAGTATAACTTGTAAAATGGCACGAACCACTCTTTAAGGGCAGATTGCTTAATTTTAAGAAGAAGAAGAAAACAAATAAACGTGTGGCTTTGCTTTCTGAGTGAGCCTGTCTTTCAAAGTATGTCTAAGGATGTAAATAATTGAGTTTAAAAAAAAAGCAACCTAAAACATTTTGGCCGTTTGGCTAACGAACTGAATCACGTCTTAGATCTCCTTCCCTTTATTAAATAATCGATGGCCGCCTAATTTCCTCGCAAAAAGAGAAAGTAAATATGTTTTTTTTATTTTCCTTAATTCTATTTTCCGAGCAGCTTGTTAGCGCAAATTAATCAGAGTCGCTTAATTTACCAGGAGACTTGTACAAATTTTCGGCTTTTTCGAGACTTTTTTGTACTTCTGACTTGTTAGGAAGCGACAAGGAAGATGTGTCTGGCATTCTTAATTCTCTCTTGCTATCGGATTAAATAAATTATAAGAATGCTGGTTTGTGATATCATTTTTAATTATAACTAAGAAAGAACGTTTATGTGGCGATATTTTTCATAACGGCCTGTGGCTGTTATGAAAAATATCGCCACATCAACGCTTTTCAAAATGACGTAAAATAATCTGTGCTTTAAAATTTTTTAGCATAAACTTGGATATTCTATGTAATATAAGTAGGTATAAAAATAGTTGAATATCAAAATCTACTTAACGCCATAAACTATTTTTTTGAAAAATCAAAGAAAACTATTTTACATCTTGTTTTTAACTTGCATAAGATGGAATAAAAAGTAATGGTTTAAGGAATTAAAAATAAGATATTCAAATAACATGACGTAAATTGAATTTTTATATTTAGTGAGTTATTTTAACGTTTAAAATAGATTTAAGTATATTTTGAAAATAAGGCAATGGATTTTGGTTGCTTTTTAAATTTAAGCATTTGGATGTACCTAGGTTGATTTTGAAGTTAAAGGAAATAAATATATTCACTGCATTTTCAAGAATATAGTGAAATATAGTTCTCAATATGTTTTTGAATTTTTATCAAACAATGAAGATACTCATTTTTAATCTAGTGAATTTGGATAAAGATATGTTTTGAAACGCAAGCTGATTTTTATAAAGCAATAACTTTTGATTTATACTAACTTCTTATGATAGATGGTTAACTAATATGTTGAATGAAGGAATGAGATTAAGGAAATATTGACATTCAAATCTTAACAAAACAATAATGGTGACTGGTTAGGTTTTGATACTCAATGACTCATATAGTACATAACATACATAATGAGCCCACAATTATGAAGGGGTCCAAGTCAAAAAAAAATAATTAATTTTTTTGTATCACACTATTTTAAATTAATATAACGTGTTGCAAAATTTAATATTGTGAAAAATTTGAAGCGTTATACGCAGTGTATTGTTACAACCTTCAACGGTATTCCGCTAATACTTATTTTGATAGTGTAGTCAGTTTGCCGCTTGTCAGCCTCCGTGAAGCAGTGCTTGTTTCGTTGTTTCTACCTTTTTTCTGCTTGCAAATCTGTATTTGATGTTCTGTCATCAAAGAGTGACTCAGGTAATAATCATTTATTTGTATAAATTAACCTATGGTGGGTGTATATCTATAAATCTTTATATGGTTTATAGATATACACCCGCTTTAATTAACACGTCAATAAACGGAATCCAATAAGACAGTTACAGTATTCAGATGAATCTGGTCAAAATTTATCTTTTTTTATAAATTTTGTCAAAATCAAAGCATTTTTTATGAAAATCCAAAACTCCAGACATACACAGACAGACAGAGTCAGAGAAAATAAAAAAAGAGAACAAAATTTATCTTTTTTTTTTAAATTTTATTAAAATCAAAGCATTTTTTATGAAAATCCAAAAACTCCAGACATACACAGACAGAGTCAGAGAAAATAAAAAAAGAGAACAAGAAATGAACATAACTATTAAAAAATGTCGGAAAGTTGAAGAAAAATGGCGGCAGAAATACGCTACAAAACATCCAAAACATTAAAGCTAAATTTTTAAAAATAATAATTGCTTCTATATAAAAAAATGTATGAAATTTTAAAAAAAACTTTTTTATTGTGTTGTCAATTTTAATACGTCCAGTTAGTTTTGAAAGCGGTCTAAATCATTTCAACCTTAAATTATCACAAGTCTCACAGAGACAAAGCTAATTACAAAACAAACATGTATGAAAGTCTTATATAGATGGCTCAAGGCTTACAACTTTTATGGGCTGGCTAAAGCGAATATTCTACACAATGCAACGTTTACCAATAGCATCGTAAGAATATCCTCTCATTATAAAATGGGTCCATGCTAGAGATATATGTATTCCTTCTCATGAAATAGTATAAGTACATAGATTTACTAAATACATATGTTAAAAATAATTACACAACATTTTTATAAAAGGAAACCAAGCACAAAATTGGATAATATTTTTCATATAACGTTAACTTTGTGGTTGCACATAATTCTTATTTTCAAAACACTATCATAGTATAAAGTACGTTGATTATTTTTCACATTATTTCACATTGATTATTTTTCACATTCACGTAACTAAATGTAAATATAATAATATAATTAATAACCAATTGAATTTGATGAATAACCCATTATTTAATATATTCCTCATTTAAATGTCAATCTCCACTTCACATTCTCACCACGAATAAGGCCATGTCCTCACCCAAGAGTAAGATTCCCTTACATATTTAATATATGAAATAATTATTTACGCCCGCACTGATGAAAATACAGTTGTATCGAAACCGGTTGGCGTGAAAAATAATCAATGTGATTTATACAAAAAAATATTTTTTTGAAAAAAATATATTTTACGAATTTCATGTCAAAATGGGGTACAAAACGCAGCAATATCCAAAAAAAGTTTAATGCAGTCATCAAGCATTACTAATTTATATTGTATCGAATTCAAGATTTTATAGGAAAAGTAGCCTATAAAGTTATGATATTGTAGGGGATACATACATAAAATTTGGAATTCAATACATTTTAAGTTATTTATCGTCGGTGACTACATTTTAAACATTTATTTAATTTTTTGGATATTGCTGCCTCTGTTTTAATACCCCCCACGACGTATGACGTATGTTATAGTTATTACTAAAGTAATTAAATAAATATTTCTGACGTGATCACCATTCAGTCCCCCCCGTCCCCCATTTTATCAAAAATAAGCAAAGCAAAGACCCCCTACCCCTTTGGTGCTTACTTACTTGAATGCCCCCCTTATATCGCGTATTAGCTAAGTCCTACACATTATAAGTGCAGGACTTAGCTAATACGCGATCCATTAATTTACGCCTCTTATTTTCGACATTTGACAGGCTTTTTATTATGGATAAATAAATAAATAATAATTAAATTAACGTGATTTTTCACGGGAGTAGGGCTAGTATCACGAATAGGAATACATTTGGCTTGATTATTTAAGTAGCATTTGCACAGAGTGTAACAATAGTTCTAGCGTGTTATTACTTATTACGTTCTCAAGTCACTCTTAATTACTGTTTCGTGCACGATCCGCCATGTTAGTTATTTACCACCAATCCGAATGGGCGTCACGTAGACACCTGATTGATTGTGGCCAATGGCGACCTCTCAAGAGAGCGTGGAAGGAATCGAATCATATATGTACCCAGTAGCCTTTCCTACCAAATATTGAGATAAATCCTCGCAGTACGTGTTTTTGAAGTAAAAATTAACTCCTAAAATGTACATTTTTAATCAAAATATGTATTGAACTTTTTTTTTGATAAAATCCGTATTTATAATGGTTTATAATAAAACAACTTTGAATTCTATTTTGAATATTTTTTTTGTAAGATTTTAGTCATTTAATTTGACTTGTGTCAAAGCGAATAAATTTTTAATATTCCTTATAAGTAATTGTAGTCATAGTCCAACGTTTTACTGAAAATAGTCAAAAATATTGAAAAAATACAAACTTTGATGTCGCAAAAAATATTTTCTGTAAAAAATTGCATGAAAATACTCCCCTGAAGTATTTACTACTAGTTATATAACCTATAAAAACAAAAAAAAATTATCAATATAGTAGAAGTAGAGTAGCACCTTGGTGTAGTGGTTATGACGCTCGCCTAGTGATCTAATGATTCGAGCCCCCTTCCAGGACACCTATTTTCCAAGATAGTTCTATTTTCATAGCACGGGCGCTTAACTTATTTTGAAAATAGTAAGAATATTGATGCGACACAAATTTCGTGTTTGCATCTCTATTTAAAATAAATAGTGAATAGCTTTGTCTTCTAAATGCTCAGAGAGTAACATGTTCGTCCGCGCGTGGTGAAGGCTTCTATAAAAAATGTTTATCTTTACACCGTAAATCAAATTTTACCCTACCCATAATATTTTATAACAAAGTCCATTGATACAATGAGCCTGGCTCAGCCACGCGTATTTTACCCCGATGAAAACACAGGTGTTATTTTTGTTATAAATGTTCTTGGTCTATTCATTCACCGCGTATTGATGCGGTGAATTAATACACCCCGAACATGGCCGAATTTAAAACATCAAAACGTTCATTTTGAAATGTTCAACTCAGCTATGTATGGAGAATGCAAATTCATTGCAGTGATTGCGATCGAATTTTTTATACATTTATGTTGATTAAACCACTGAAGTTTATTAAACATTTATTTAACCAATTGGGATACTATTCATCAGAGTTAAATTTAGCTATTTATGTATGATGTTAAGATTATTTTTAAATTTCCTTACATTATCAACGTAACTTTCTTATTTATATATTATAGATTGCAAATCATTGTGTTATGTTTTATTATATAATAGGATAAATTCAAATTTTTATCAAAATTATGGCCATTTTCCATTAAATGGTTCGAAATTCTGAAAAAATACTTTATTATTTAAATATCTCAAACGTTCTACAACTCTGATGTTCTATTTTATTTAACTCATTTGTCCCTCATTTTAAGAAACCACACGATTGTGATCGCATTTTGTGGACGCATTACCGATAATTTACCATAATTCTATGTAAGTGTATAAAGATAATAATTGTTTATCATAAATAAATAAACAAACGACCATCATTCATCGTGACCATTTTCTTCAAATAATTTAAATACATAGTAAATAAATATTTAAATACGTTTTGACAGCCTTATTGGATTCTCCTCGAGGTTCATTATTTTGGACCGGGGCAGGGAGTGGCTATTCATATTGAGTGGCAAATTTTACCAATACCTAAAAAGTAAAAATATATATATAATATCATAATAAGCTATAAATCAATTTTGATACGGACTTTCTTCAATAAATTAATAAACGAAACTATGAAAATAATCCAATTTCGGGATAATTTCATCTCAAGAACGCTTTACAGAATTAAATGTTGAAGAGGCGAGTCCTTTGAGTTCGCTAATCTCCGATTCGCCCTCCAAAATTCTATCATCACTCTCTCAGTATACAGACCGTTTTTAATACAATGTCCTTATATCTGGCGAAGTGTTCTGGATCGAGATAACGTTTTCCGTAAACGCTACACAAAAACTGTCATAAAAGATAAATCGCTTCTCGATCATCTTTTGATTCGTAGCAATTTGTTTGCCTTCGATTTTAACGCACAATTCTTTTCATCAGGTTTTAGATTATCCAATCAAATGATCAATAGTCCCCATTGTCACCGCCTCTTCCTCGAGGAGGGGTGCTCCAGAGATTGTGTCCCGATTATTTGTTCCTCCATTCGCCTCACTCTTCATAACTCAAAAGGACTGGAAGGTTGACGATGTAAAGAAGTGTTTTTTCCTGGATATTTTGGAAGCCATTGTTGGGATAACTGTATCAAATGATGTAGAAAATTGTGGTGTTCGAGTGTTTTTTAAATTAGTTTTTGGTCACTAGTATATTTCTAGAGAAATATTAATAACGCTTTTGATATTTACTGCTAAACTTATTTTTATATATTTACATGCTTAACGATTCCAAATTCTCATTTGTATAAACATTATTTGCATACAAAATGGATGAACGTCAATTTTTTTCATAAGTATTACAATTCGATCATTTTCCATGAAACATTTGAAAATTTCTTAATATAAACTCAATAGCTAAAAAAGGAAATTAATAATCATAAATATGATCAAATATTAAGTTTATAAATATTTTCTGACACATTTTCAATGTAACAGGTAATTTATGTACCTAGCGAGGTAGGTAACGTTAAAGGCCTAAACGAAAAAACTGTAAATTGTACGTATTACTATCTCATTCATAAACTCTGTTGTTATCATATTCTTACCATTAATCATGTTTGATGCAAGCTGTTATAAAAAAAGAAGTTATCTAGCTAATAAACGCCGATTTATCGGCACTGAAACTGAACTGAAATACATTTTCAAATAAAATGACGAAAACCTTGCAAAAAATGTCAAATGTAAATTTCTGAAAGGATTTAATCATTTTATTTGAATTGTATTGAAGCTAATGAATTTTTAATATTTGGTATAAATAAGTAAATAAGTCAGAAATATTGAAACTTAATGCAATATTTGATGCTGCATATCTCCATGACTATGGATATGATGTCATGGCTGTTTAAACATTTTCGACTTATAATTAAAGCAGAAATATACCTGTTAAGTAATTTGGACTAGCTTTGTTATACCCTGATTATGTTTAAAATATTATTTTGTAAAAATTTATTTATTATTTTGTAAAAAAAAAGTATTTTGTAAAATATTATTATGTAAAAAATATATTATTAAAAATATTATTATCTCCATAATTCACATAAATGTTTTTATAGAAACTTAATAACTCCAATAGTCCTTGTAACATTTAGATCTTTTTTTTTTTGAATAACTAACCTTGTAAAAATCTTGACTAAGTTCGTTAACTAGCATGAATCATCATCGTTTTAAAATAGAAATTATTCTTAATCAACAAAGGTGGTTTGGAGGTCTCCTGGCTTTTAATATGCAGAAAGTGTATTTAAATTTCTTTTAATTCCATCATCTCTGGAAATATGTAGTACCTACTTATTTCTTTAAAATTTACTAGAAAAATCACAGCCATTAATACACCATTCATTGCACGAAATAAATCTTTTCTGTAAAAAATTTTGTCATTAAAATATTAATTATTTGATTAATTTAATCTTATTCGATATTCCACGAAATTTAGAAATTATTCAGACAACGTAAAAATATATAACCGTGATATTTCACGACAAGAATATATGATTCTTCTGTGTTATTTTCCGTAGTTGTAGCCGTTAAGGCATAATAGAATAACCTAGAGGAGACATTATTAAAAAATCTAGAGTACACTAATCTTAACTGAGTACACACCATCGCAAGTTTTGAACAACTACCTATAAATCTAGGAACCTAAGACTTTTCTGATACTTATCTAACAACTTAAAAGAACTTGATCAGAAGCGATGCACTTTTCCTGTATAAGTTTTTTTTAAATTGTTATATTCAAGGGAAAATATTTTTAAGAAATAATAAAGGGTATTTTTTACGCTTCAACGCGCCATATCACCCAATCACACCAGGAAAATACCCAGGCTTGAGTAAATCACATATATTAATTGTAACCTCACTGGGAATCGAACCCGGAATAAGTGTATTCCCACATCAAAAATAATATGTATATGTACAGAAGTTATTGTTGAAGATGACAAAAGTATATTCAAAAATGTGTTCAAAAATTTATAAGTAATGTGGTAGAGGTTGTTGGGTCGGGCTTGAAGCGTGATAGAAAAAAATCGGATAGCAAAAACTTATTCAATACAACTCAGAATTGAGAAAAAAGGTCTAGAAAAAATCCATTCGTCGTCGAATATTTCGCGAAATGTGCGGTTCCAGAAAAATATCAGACTCCCATATTGTGAAAAATAACCGCTGACATTTAAAATCTGCTATAACAAGGTTTAAAAACCTCAAATGTAAAAAAAATCTTTGAAGATATCGATAATGTTAAAAGGAAATAACGAATCAACCCTACATTGTAAGGATTTTTGATTTTATTAAATGAACATTTCTGCAACACACTCAAATTTATTGTGGTTGATTTTACCAGTTTATTTTACCGATTGGTTTTATAGTACAGATACATTGGCAGACCATGCTGACAAAACATTGATAATAATGACTACATTTATAAAAAACTAGATTAAAAAAACATTCATCTTGTTGATGTTTTACCTATTATTCAATTTTAAGTTGAGTTAAATGAGTTAAACATAAATTCCAATTCTAAATTTTAATATGTTGAGTTAAAAACATAATTATCTCCTTCTAAGTGATAAAAGAAATGCATAATGTCTCTGTTTGTCATACAATGTTTGCTCGCACCAATTCCTGATTACGCTCACCCATAGTGGGAATGTGCCGAATTATTAACCGCATATATAACTTACTAACCGACATTGAAATCTCTTGTGTCTTCAAATGAACTAAGAATTCAAGTGAATATTATTTGGCGTCGCAACATTCAATTAATATCAAAATGCATATATAAAGTGCTGTGCAACATAAGATATAAATGAAATTTTTCTTGAATATGTCTTCATTTTATTGTCACTTATTTCATAACGTTATTACTTCATTAAATTTACTTTTTCAATTATGTTGCTATTGTTCTTGTCTTCTATTCTTTACATGTTCTTTTTACTGTTTATATATTTCAAACTATTTTCTATGTGAAAATGTTATAATAGAAGTAAATACATTCGATTCTGATAACTTATGCTCTTATACGTACATATCATTAACTTGCATCTGTTTTATTTCCGAAATAAATAAACAGACAAATTAATAATGTCATCTAAATAATATGATATTATTTAGATGACATTATGTTTTACCATCATGCACAAAACATATGGGCATGTCATGCCTGTATTTGTGCTAAATTAAATATATTAAAAAATAAAACAGAGACGGACAAATATATTTTTTAATTTGAAAATTTTTGTTGAGGAATGAATGGTTTTACGAAATTATTTTATTTTTATTTTTGCCAACACATTATGCTTCTGTTCCTCCTTTTAAAATTGTAAGCGCTGTTTTAATCACGAATGCTTGATTGTTTAAGCGTTATATCAGAAAATCATTTTATTTTATCAAATATCTTTAATTTACCACGCTTTGCAGCGGAAATTGAGCCCCTCGCCGTTGATTAATTATTTGATTAATAATACTAATAATTAACTTACAAAAATGAATTATAAACATATAGAAACATTTATGCTTAGGCTCAATGCTAATTTGCGAAAAATTTTATACGATGATCCAATTTCAACCAACATTACAATTTATTCCCCTACTAAAATTATTAGACCCGCGTTTTACACAGATAACATTGTTAATTTATTCTTAATTCAAAATTAAAATATGCATTTTACAAAAAAAAGGGATCTTAGTCTCCCTCATATTATTGAAATAACTTCAATAATATGAGGGAGACTAAGATAAAAAAATTATTGGCCAAACCACGAAAAGATCATCACAATACAAGAATATCAGAAGATCGTCGTTATTTTAACCGTTCCGGTCCTCGGTTTTTCAAAAAGGATGGATTGTGAACAATTTATAAACCGTTGAAATCCTAAAGAAATTAAATTCTGAGAAAACACTTTTGAATAATGTCACATTCCAAAACGCTTCTAGTTTCCGTTTAATAACGAAAAATACTCCCCAGTACGCGGCCTCCTGACTTATTCGAATAGCTTGACAAAATTTTGTATTTAAGTTAGTCATTAATTGTGCCTAATGATGAGAGGGACTGCTCCATTCAGAACTAAAGATAAATAACTCAAATAATGTGTGTAGTATAAAGTTTGAATAATAAAAAAATGTATTTTAAATTTAAATAAAAAAAACGATTCTAATTATAATAATTTTGCTGTCTTTCTGTCTGATCGTCCGTCCATCCATGTAACTAATTGTAACGTCCGTAACTTTCTTTAGCAATTTTTTTTTTCGAAAAAATTTTTTGGAAAATTTTAAGCTAAAAAATTTATTTGCGAATTTTTTTCGAAAATTTTTTTTTTTATAAAATAAATAAATACTAACTTATTCTAAGGAATGCGTTAGCATTTATTTATTATTTTTACTAAGAGAATTGATATGTAAAGGTGCTTTTATTTTTGACGGGCTACAGCTAGTTAATGCTAAAGATGGATATTTCAAAAATATCCTAGTAATGACTAGTTTGTTACTTAGAGAAAATAAATAAAATTATATACTGAAAGGTGGCTGGAAGACATTTTATTTTATATTCGCTTCCTCGGAGCTCTTCCAGATCGTTTTCTCGTGTTACTTGATCAAAATAGGGGTTGCAGTTTGTCGCGGGGGAGTATTTTTCCTGACCTCATACACTTCGGGGTCTCCCTGCCAAGCGCCGCCGGGCTCACTCACAATAATTGCAAAGTCTAGTATGTTATTCCTCGGTGAAGCGTTTCCGATCATGCTGTACTCAGTTTCAATTGCTTATTGCTCTCAACACGACACGGCCCATTGTTTGTTCGGCCCTCGAAAGCACGCACATGTGTGAAAATATTAGGACTCGTCGCGCTCTCCAATGAAGATTCACTTTGTTCAACGAGCGCTACAAGAGACATTACTTTGTGTGCCGCACGTGAGTACAAAATTATAAGGTGTAAATAATCTTTAAAAATGTTGGGAAACACTTCGTTGTATATCGTAAAATCTAATTATTTACTTATTTTTTTACTTATTAACTTATTACTTATTATTATTATTATTAATTATTATTACTTATTATTATATATATTATATATATAATTAAATATTAATACTTATAACTTATTACTTATTAAAATACAATATTCCGTATGCAACAATATCCGTCACTAGAACCTTTAAACGGCGATGATATAAAATAATGTTGAGGTATAAAAAGCAAAAATTGCATAATTCTCTATATATCACTTAATGCAACCAGATGGCGCAATGGTGCAAAAAATGATTATATAAAATAATAATGAGGTGTAAAAACTAACAAAAAAGCATAATTTTGCTAAAATATATAGTAAAAATACGGCAATTTTTACGGATTATAGCTAGATCTACAATAATATTGCACTTGTATATATATGTCCGTCTATATCCAATAATAAATATTTTCTGAATAAACATATTATTATTATGATAAAGAGTGATAAAAAATAAATAAATGATTTAAAATTTAAGACATAAATTTATAGAAATGCTAAAAAATGTCATATTTAAGAAATTTATAGTAAAATTTACCCTTTTTTACAGAATTCTTTTTTATTTTTCAAAAGTTATACAAATATTAGGTCCTTACATATGAAATTCACGTTTTGCCGTACTGGCAAATTTGATCTCAAATATCTTCTCTTTGGTTAGGAATTCCAAATCCAAATTTATACAGCTATTTACTCATGTATTTGTGTTTTGAAAATTATAATTCATTTGTTTTTTCCTCAATTGTTTTTTTCTTTGCGTCACTCAGTTTACAAAATGAAAAACTTGAAATATCGCGTTATTTACGAGTACGAGTTCCACCGTAGCACCAGGCTGCAGAAACGGCTCGAAGGATTAATGATGTGTATGGCGACGGTGCCGCAAAAGAAAAAACAGTGCGTTTTTGGTTCCAACGTTTTCGTTCTGGAAATTTCGACCTGCAGAACAAGCCCCGTGGACGGCCGGAGACCAAAGTTGATAATGAAGAATTGAAGGCTATTGTGGAAGCGGATCCATCGCAAACCACATCCGAGTTAGCTGCAGGCTGCGGTGTTAATGATAAAACTGTTTTAATCCACTTGAAGCAAATTGGTAAGGTGAAAAAGCTTGAAAGGTGGGTACCTCACGAAGTGAGTGAAGCAAATCAACAAACGCGCGTTGACTGCTGCGTTGCATTACTCAACCGGCACAATAATGAAGGGATTTTAAATCGAATCATTACCTGTGATGAAAAGTGGATCCTGTACGATAATCGGAAGCGCTCATCGCAATGGCTGAACCCTGCCTAACCAGCCAAACCATGCCCCAAGCGAAAATTGACTCCAAAAAAGTTACTTGTGAGCGTTTGGTGGACTAGTGCTGGTGTCGTTCACTACAGTTTCCTTAAATCTGGCCAGACGATTACGGCAGATGTCTATTGTCAGCAACTGCAAACCATGATGGAAAAGCTAGCTGCTAAACAATCGAGGCTGGGTAATCGCTCTAGGCCACTGCTGCTTCATGATAACGCTAGACCACACACTGCACAACAGACGGCTACCAAATTAGAGGAGCTTCAATTGGAATGTCTAAGACATCCACCGTACTCTCCGGACCTTGCCCCAATAGATTACCATTTTTTTCGAAATTTGGATAACTTCTTGCAAAGGAAAAAATTCAACTCCGATGGGGCAGTCCAAACCGCCTTCAAAGATTTTATCGATTCCCGTCCGAATGGTTTTTTAAGTAAAGGGATCGATGAACTACCTATGAGATGGCAAAAGTGCATAGATAGCAATGGTACATACTTTGATTAAATAAATATATTATAATAAAAAAAATCGGCTTTATGTTCCTCCCATACTAAACGTCAATTTCATATGTATGGACCTAATATTTACTCACATTATTTTAAAAAAGGGGTTGTTACAAAAATGCAATAAATACAATTTGATAAAGTGATATAAGTTAAATTAATTTTATTAAATTACCTTTATGTACTGTGACATTAATTTTCTTTAATCTCGAAGTTTCAAAGGTTAACCACTCATCTGACTACTTAATATAGGTTTTTCTGTAACTTTGTTTATCTGTTATACGTTTAAAAAATAATCGATATTATTTCATGGTTCTAAGATCAAGCATTTTTTTAATATCGGATCTCATTTTTAATCAATTACTTGACATTAAAGAGAATTTATACTGTAAGTAATGGAAACAAATATTTGTTAGCCTTTTAAGTTTTGTGTACTGCAAAGGGCTTGCCGATTGAAAGTTCCAACACAAAATAAATGTTTGGAGACTTATTAATACTTTCATTAAAAACTGGAGCAGGCAGGGACTCTTAGTTTTTCCGGAGAAATACTACTTTGCAAACTTAAAACTTTAATTTACTTGAAGGAGAAAATAGTTTAAGATGATATAACAAGTTAAAGACTTTTTCTCGTATTTTTTCTAGTTTAAAGATTAAAAATGATACCTAATTCATCAAGTAGAATGAAACTAGGTCGTGCTGTATACAGAGTTTTTAAGTATTTTTAATTAAAATGTATTATCTTATTGTGAAGTTTAATTCTAAATTCAATAGTTGGTTAATATTTTAAGCAAATTATATCAATGAATTAGGATACATGGCGTCACTTAGCGTGTGCTACTAGAAGGATTTTGGAATTCATTGCAACATAAAGTTGACCTATTTAGAAAACGGAATAATAGACAAATGATCTGCGAAAGACTACACAAACATTTGTTTTAAATCTTAAATAGAGAAATTGGTTCGCCGGATTGTAGAATTTCCAGGACCGTACTTCTCGGGTAAACTTATTATATATGAATATACCTACTATTTATGTGAATATACTAGTATGAATATACTTTTCCGCTAGATCGATTTTTCCTATATACTTTTCATTGTGATTAATTTTAGTTGTATCAATAATTATTATACTATAAATTTTTATGAGTAGGTACTACAAATACGTTTTAGTCACATAAAAAACATTATTATATAATATAGTATAGGGATAAGCAAATAGAATGGGATTCAGCACATGGATTCCAACCCTGGCCACAATACAAAATTAGCTAGTTTCACGTTTGAAAATACATCATGTGTATGCGGACGTATTTATTGAAGAAATAAATTTATATTTATTGACATATTTGAGTTTTTCTTATTATTGTAGATATAGATGTAGATTTATTGACATATCTGATTTTTTCTGATATTTCATGGAAAAAATTCGCCCTATTTTATAAACATTTCTAATGTTTATTTTTTTACAATACATAAAAGATTTAATACGACAATCCATTTTCTAGTTTTCTCCATTCTATTACTAAATATGTACAAACGAGTATATTGGCATTTTTTTCAATATAATTTATTAAGAAATTTTATAAATGTTTGGGCATAAAGAGGATAGAGTTGAACAGTTTATCTGAAAATACTATAAAACAATATTTTTAAATGACCACATCTCTGATGTTTATGAGATATAATTTCGTAATTAGATAGGGGGATGATTAAAAATATTAATCGTAATTATTATAAGAACATAGTTAAATAATCATATTACACCTATTTATTATTACATGTATTTATTTTTTATTAAAATTATTTTTTAACAGAGGAATAATATACAATTTTACAAAAATTGAATATTTAAATGCGAAAAGAAATCATGCCATACCGAAAAGAAAGTATATTCAAGAAATAACCATTGAAAAAAATATATAGAGTATAAGTATATTTGACGACTTTTAGCACCATATTATTTATTATAAATATTTATTACAAATACTATTACAACGTGAATTTCGCGGGTTTTATTGCCGTTGGATGCTAGTAATCTTTAACTACTTCAAAAAGAGGAAAATGATTTTGTGGGGACATTATAAGTATAATTAATAAAAATGTACTTTGTTTTCACTACTTATATATTACAAATACCAATATGTTTCAGGGCCAATGGTTCCTTTG